>PVJI01001885.1:0-88781 GCA_004026765.1 Micronycteris hirsuta
TTTCCACTGATTACTCCTAATGACTTCCTTGGGGTTAAATCCTAGAAGTGGAATTGCCGGGTCAAAGGGTGTGTACATTTTTAAGGCTGTTGATAAGTATTTTGTTGCTGTTTTTTAAGTAGCTAGTCACTGGAGCCCATTTCTTCCCTTCCGTTCCTAGCTTACTTACTGCAAA
Organism: Micronycteris hirsuta; assembly: GCA_004026765.1. Classification (NCBI taxonomy): domain Eukaryota; kingdom Metazoa; phylum Chordata; class Mammalia; order Chiroptera; family Phyllostomidae; genus Micronycteris; species Micronycteris hirsuta. The sequence continues at coordinate 176 of PVJI01001885.1, forward strand.
ACTCGATCTTCTGATCGGGGGACCCCCTCTCCTGTGTTCCAGGCAACCCCGAGGAGGAGCTGGCGCTGACAGTCATACTTCCCAACGGAGACTGTGAGGATCCCGGGAAGGCGTCGGGAGCTTGCCATGGAGCTGTCCTCGCTCCCCCAGCTCCCCCCAAGCCCGCTGGGGACTCGAGATGAAGGCTGGACCCCTGGGCTGCCCTAGCTCTGACCTGCAGGCTGGGGGCTGGCTCCTCATCACTGAGTCCTCGGGCCTCCGTGTTGACATTGGGATGGCCGTCACTAGGAAGACCCCACCTTTCGGGGGGCTGCCGCGTGGACAGATTCCCAGCAAGGCAGCGTCATTTACGAAGCGAAGCTGGACCTAGGAAAACGGACCATGTGGGAACTTGCTCCCCACCTTGCATTTATTTGTCACACTGCTCAGAGTGAGGTGGTTTCTTCTCTCTGTGCCTTGGTTTCTCTGTGCCACTGAGACAGAGGGCGGTCTACTTGAGGGCCCTGTGGTGCAGTTGCAGCCCGTGGTTGCGTGCATGAGCATCCATCATTTCAGATGCGGCTGGAAAGAACTCTGGAGCAGAGGTCATCAGATTGAGGGGCAAGGGGTCTTGGACCGGTCACTCAACCGCCCCACCCCAAGTGGCACTAGAAATATGTGTACGTGTGTGTGTGCTGGGAGGGTCACAGGGACTGTGCCGTGCCCCTGGCATTTAGCGAGCATGTCACAGTATGTAGGACAAACTCCAGCAGCACAGAACTGTCCTGCTCCAAATGCCCATTGTGGCACCTTTGAAAAACTCTGAATGAGCCCGTCTCTTCTCCCCGTCAAACCCTAGGAAGAGTCCCCCAGAGCAGAGAGGGTTAGGCTTCCTGGGGCCCTCGCTCCTGAGCCAGCCAGAGTAAAGACCGCAGTGCCACCTGGGCCAGCGGGGCCAGAGTCAGGGTGCTCCGTGTGCTGCTGGCCCGGGACGGAAATAGCCTTACACACCTGCGAGAAGAAAGGGCTCCCTTTCTTCCTCATGGTGACACTGACTTTCCGCCAAGTCCTGGAGAATAAGGATGCTGGGAACTGTCCTCAGCGCCAAACAGAAGGGAAGTTAGGTTATGGATGAATACGAGGGCATAGGACTTGCTCACAATCTCAGGTCCCAACCCAAGGTCAAAGCCGACCCAGCCCGAAAGTGCTGAGTGCCTGAATCCTTTTGTTCTCTGTCTGTGAGTCAGACAAGGTCAGTGATGTTTCCTTAAAAGCCAGCAAGGCCATCTGTTCACTCGGCAGGAATTCTTCATTACCTCCCGTGTCTTCTTCGCCCGCCCCCCGGAGAAAGCCAGTCTTTGGAATGGCAAGGACCGCTCCTGATTTTCCCTCGCAGGAAGTACTATCCAAGGGAAGCAGCTAAATTCATTCATTCATTCGTGCATGACTCACTCCGCAGACATGCAGTTGTGCCCACTATTTGCCCAGCGTCCTGCCAGGTGCTGCTTCACCTCCTGGAGTTATTTCCAGTCTCTCTGTGACGGTGCCAAAGTGTGGAATGGGAGACCCCCTGTGGCTGAGGGGTGATGTTAAAAAGGACCCCTTCACACCCCACGCCTCCGTTTTTTCTCTGCAACAGGGAGCCCGATCCCTATCGGTGTGAGGGCGGGTAGGACGCCATCTTACTGCGGTGGGTTGGCAGCGTGTCTCGTTCTAATAATGCAAAGCTGTCTCACGGTGGAAGGGCCCAGCTGGCTTCCTTCTGCCCAAGAACGCACTCGATGGATGACTGCTGATTTTGTTTATAGGGGGACTGGTATCATTGAAGCTGCTATATTTTTTCTGTTTATCCATTAATTTCTTTGTAATGATTTGATTAGAATTTTATTATTTGGTGGGAGGAGGGAGCTTTTCTTAAGTTAGAAAATTGTCTAAGGCAGAAGTCACAGGGCAGCAGCCTCTGCTGTATTTAAAACCTTAGGAGTTCGCTGTCACTATTTGAAACTTAGGAGACCGCACGTTAAAAAAACGCCTGGTTTCTGGGTGGAGGGTGGGGCGTGCCGTCATCCCCACTGTGCCGTAGAGACACCCCCCACGCTTCACTTATAAATGACCCCCCCGGGTCCTGGTCCTGGTGGGCATTTGAACGTGCAAGCCTCTGATGTAAAGGGTGGTTTACACGTTTTTTCATTACCTTCAGTGTTTCCTGTGAATGCTTGACGAGAGAAGGTCTTTCTTGACTAAGATTTAGGTTCTGCCCCCAACTGATGAAGATGGAACCGAGGTCCGTCCCAGCCCATCTCAGCTTCCATGAGACGTGGCCGAGATAAGTGCCAGGCTTTTAGGAACCGCCTGGTCGCTCTTTTCTAGCGGACCGAAGAGTGAGGTGCTGGGAGGGACCTTGGTGGTGGGTCTCCCCTCCAAGGACGGTTACCAAGCCTGAAAGCTGGGGTGGGTCTGTCTGAGAGCGGACGCGCTGGGTTAGGTGAGTGGTGGTAGCAGCCGTGGGCAAGGGGCCTCCGGTCGGGTTGTAGTCTGGGCTCGTGGGCACTAATCTTTCTAACGTGGCAGTCGTATTGCTTCTGACTTAGATCTAATAAAGGCAGACAGTACCTCGTTGCTGTCTGAGCGAAAATAGAATGGGTCTTTCCCTTTATTCTCTGGACGTGCTGCTCTCGGGAGCCCCTGGGAGCCAGGCATCTGGGAAAATGGTGGGAACCTCTAAAACAGTTTGTCCTGAAAGTCCCCCGGTCCTGCCCTGGGCGACATCTCTCCACAACTTTATTGGCTGGGGTTGGAAAGTGAATATTTAAAAAGAGATTTTTTAAGAGATAGGATGTAGCGTGGTATTTAATAGCGGGTGTGTGTTGGTGTGCGCGAACACTCACGTTTAATGAGATAAAGTGGCCCCGGACCGAGCCTCAGAGAGCCTTTTGTCATGAGTGTGTCACAGCTTCTCTCCTCTTGGAGCGTCTGTCTCCGGGACTAACCACACAAGGGAGGTTCCTAGGTTGTCAAGCCCAAACCAAGGCAAACCTGCAGAGGGGCCCATGGCTGAGACCCCCAAACTGTGACTTCGACAAACCCCTCCTATCCCAGACAGAGAGCCAGGACCTGGCTTCACTGGGGAAGGGGGGTGATCACCCACATTAACTCGGGTTGGCAGGCTGTGCTTTGGAGCGCAGCAGGACCACACTGCAGCCTGGCTCCCGGGGGTCCAAAGGCCTGTTCTTTGTCCTGTTTGGGCAGCAAACGTGGCAGCATCGTGGAGGAAGCCGGTTGTTTGTACCCAAGGGCCGCATCACCCCTCCCGACCGGGTTTTGTGTTTTAGTGAATCAGGGATTGAGATGGACGTGGAATTGGCCCGGGCAGCCTTCCCCTAGCACAGTGTTGGAGTGTAAGGGAAATGGGGTACAAGGCAGGGTGGATGGCCAGGGTCCTGTAGGAGTCCCTCAGATGCCTTTGGCCCCTGAGCCTGCACCCTCCGGTTGCTTTATACATGGGCTGCCTAATTGGGAACAGAGACAGAACCTTCCCCATGGGGCCATGCCATGAGTCACAGGGCCCAGGTGTGAGCTAGCTCAAGTCTAAACCCAGGCTGGCCACTGGGGCCACTGCGGAGCCAGGGGTGGGGGGACACCCTGTCTGGCTTCCTCTGTGACCTCCCCAGCCCCATCCAGGGCACCTGCTGCAAAGCAGCCCCCTGCCTGTCCCCTGACCCTCAGGCAGTAGTTCAGACTGTAAGTCTGAAGTCAACCTCGTTGCTGTCCTGCACCACTGCACAGACTTGGAGGAATTAGGCACTTGGCTTAGTCCTGGTTGTAGAAACTGGGGCTCTGTCTTGTCACCCTGGGCTCCTTCTCTCTTTTACTGGCTACCGAGCTCTTCTCAGAGCAGGGTGCTGCCTCGGATCATTACCCCAAGCCCAGGCTCCTCTCAGCCCCGCCACCTACCAGCCCGGGCACACTGCCCACTCCAGAAGTCCTGGCTGCCAGGACAGCCACTCCCACTCCCTTGCTCTCTGACAGGAGTGGGTCTCACCTTCAGCCTCTGCGCCTGGTCTGGTCTGGGCATGTGTCAGCATCAGAGAGCAGGCAGGACAGAGAAGCAGGCCAAAGGGCCAGGCCTGAGTGGGAGGTCAGAGGGAACAAGACCTCAGGTGGGTCTAGACCGGCCCTGCCCAAAGAAATCTAGCGTCAGGCACATGTAGCTTTAGACGTTCAAGTAACCACATTGGAAAAACAAAAAGAAACAGGTGAAATTAATATTCATAATGTATTTTATTTAGCTCAATATGTCCAATATAATATCATTTCATGTGTAAATATAAAAAATTTTACTGAAACATTTGTGTCTTTGAAATCCTGTGAGAATTTACACCTACAACCCAATTCAGAGATTCAATTTTAATCCAAAATACTTGGTCTGTCTTTACATTTTGTTAAATTTACAGTTAAATTCATATCCTCAATTTGTTTCAAATATACTTAAAAGTTTTCCTATAACTTAATCAAGTATCAGTCTTTAGCAAAATGATTTCCTGGGTTGCATTAGCCACATTTCAAGTGCTCCACAGAACCCATGGCTAGTATCAAGGGGATGGGACAGGGACCTGCCTTGGGGGTTCATTGTGGCTCCTCCCACCCCTGGCCACTTACCCAGAGCTGGCTGGTCATCCCAGACCCTGGGCAAGGGGACAACAGTGGTTTCTAGGATCAACTCATTCAGGGCAACCTTTCGGTTGCCCTGAGATAGGAGTTCCCTTCCCAGACACCATCCTTAGAGGGAGGAAGGCCCGTGTCTCTGATGGCTTCTTGGGTCTCTTCGTGTCTCAGTGCACCTAGGCCGACTCCAGCCTGGGCCAGGTGTTTCCCTTGCACCAAGTACCTACCCACAGGACGGAGGCCCATGTCACCGGGAGACTGCACTTCACATTTCTGCTCCCAAGAATAAATGCTTTTACTCTAAAAGCATGTGGCATGCATGTGTGCTGTACATGAAGCAAGCACCAGCCTCGGGGCCAGTCCTGGTGACAACTGATCTGAGGTTTATCGAGCACTGCTCTATGCCAGACCCTTGAAGAGAGCACATCCCCTCATAGCGGTCTTGCCAGGTAGGTGGACCCGGCAAGGGTCCCCTCTAGGGCAGGCCTCGGGTGACTACACAGCCACAGCACTGCTAAGTGGCAGAGCGGGGATTTGTGTCTGCAGGCTCCGACGCCTGCTCTTTCCACCTCATCACGCTGTAGCTCAAAAAGCAATCAAGCCCAATTCCTGGCAGTTGGTCTGAGCCTTCCTAAGACCCAGGATTTAAATGCCAAAAGGCTATGAGTTTGGCTGCGTGTGGGATGGGGTGACAAGGCGCATGCCACTTCCCTAGTTCCATGCCTCCTGCAGAGCACTATGCCCACTAGAGGGCGCCGCGCGGAGGTCCGGAGACGCTCTGGCAAAGCGTTGTCGTGAATCCTGGCCAAGGTGGGCGCGCAGGCAAAGAAAGCGCGTGCTGGCGGTTCCCTCCCTTCACCCTCGCACAGGCCGCGGCCCAGCCCATACCTGAGTGAGCACACAGCTGTCCTTGTCTGGGTTCTAAGACGTTTTGTGTCACTCCTAAAATTGGAGGGAGGTAGTTGTGTATAAACAGACTCGGTAAGAATTCTTCCTGTGATTTTACTATGTCCTAAATCTTCTCTGAAAATAAACAGAGCTTGTTCTAGGGTCTCGGAGAGGGCCGGGGTTTCAGAGACATAGGTCTGAGTTCTAGCCTTGTGTCAATAACTAACTGACCCTGTGTTCATCCATTCATCCAACCAACATTTATTGAGAACTTACCATGTACCTGACACCATGCTAGTTACTATAGGGGACACGGAGATGAATCAGATGTGGCCGTGCCCTTGAGGACTTCCTTGTTCAATTGGGACATGGCAAAGAGACATGACTGTAGCTTAGTGGGGAAAAGGATGTAAGGGGAAACGTGGTAGAGTAGTCAAGGAAGGCTTCCTGGAGAAGGTGCTGCTTTAGTGGGACCCAAGACAAGTCATGTTAGACAGAAGTGAGGAGGAGAGAGCCTTGAAGAGCAGGTGCCAAGGTCAGAGTCAAGGTACATAGCCTCATGGCTGCTCTGGGAGTCACAATAGTTCTGGATGGCTGGAGCGTGGCATGCCAGCACAGAGGGGTGGGGCATAAAGATGAAGGGTAAGCAGCGTTGGGTGAAAGCCCTGGAAGAGCTTGGAGGGGAGAGTCCTTCTCTTCCTTGGTTCTGATAGTGCTTCTGGCTGTCTGTGAAGAATGGACTGGAGAATCATGAGATAATAGGAAGTCAAGGCTGTTGGAAGCTGTTGCACCTGGGAAAGAAGAGGGGAAAGTGACTAGTGAGCAAAGGAGTGACATGGGAACTGGGCTGGTTCCCATGTAATAAGGAGATAATAATAAGACCAGATCTGGTGCAGACCAAGTCAAGGGTGTTTCCCTTCAGCTGCTTCAGTAGCTGATGGATGCCCTTCACCACACTGAGATCAAAGCAGGACGCATGTGGGGGAGGGGTGGGAGGCGTGGACAAGCATGTGCAGCTTTGAGGTCGTTAAGGAGCATCAAGGAGAGATGTCTGGCAGGTGTGAGTCTAGTGCTCCGGAGAGAGGGCAAGGCTGCAGGGGTACGTTTTAGGAGCCACCACCTTGTCCATTGCAATCGAAAGCATCCCTCTCTCGCAGGGAGAACAGAGAGTGAGAAGACAGCTGTGGACAGAGACACAGAAGAAAGAGCACGAGAACAGAGCCAAGATGGGGCTGAGGGTTTCAGGGAGCAGAGGCAGTGGTCAGAATTGAGTTTGGAAAAGATGGCTCTGATTAAAGAGTGCAGAATGGGATGGAGAGGCAGAAGGCACAGGCAGGGGCAGCCATGCAGGTAGGAGAGCAGCATCCCTAAGTTTCCGTTGCAATTCACCATCCTGCTGAGCTAGCGTGTCTGCTTTGCTCATTTTCATTACCTGTTAGCATTTGTCTGTGATTCCTCTAGGAGTTTGGGGAACATGAGTGTCTGTCTATGGAAGGGACTGGCCAAAGTGCCTCTGTAGAATGATACTTCCAAATATTAAGTAGAAAGATTCCAATCTACTTAAAGGAGAGTGTCTTTCAACCCATGCTACGGGGTCTTCAAAAGTGTTTAATAATTATATTTAATATATTTTAACAACCATAATTCAAGAATACTATTTTTTTTTTAATTCTCACGTAGCCTCTAATGTGTTATCAACCAAGTTTTAATTCAACCACAAACGCCAGCTTCTGCCTCTATGTTACAGTGTTTTGGGAAATAAGCTTTAGTAATTGCTGTTCAGTTAAAGTGAAAGGCGAGTGGCTTAAACATGCCATCATTCGCCACAAATATTTGTCAATGCGTTCTTAGTACTACTGACGTAAATCGACTAGTGAGGCTGGTGTAACACCGCACACGGAGATCACCACTGCCATTTCAAAATTTTAAGGACACATTAAAAATCAAGAACTTGTTGCTATGGGGAAAGAGAGGAACCGGGCAGATGGAAAGCAAAAATGGAAGACTTGTTTTCCCCTTTGTGACACTTTTCGAAAGAGTGTATATCTTTTTACAGTTGCACTTTTCCAAACCATGTAAACGTACAGTATTAACTATTCCAAACAGAAATACAAAACTTCCATTGTTCGAGTTTATAATAAATAATGGATCCCTTATTATAACAAAAGCATTTCTATGAGGATTTCTTTTGAACACGGGCTCTGCTTTTAAAATTTTTTTGATGAACATTTTTTAAAGTAAACGCTCTTTGCCACGTCCTTAACCCCCAAAGGCTTGGCTGCGAGGGAGCTACAGCGAGACCTCCCACCCAGCAGGCGGCGCTGCACGCACCGCTCGCACTTCCCCTCAACTCCCTTTTTCAGCAAAGGCGGGTGACGGTAGGAGGGGGCCTCTCTCTAGGGGTGGCTATTCTGAAGCCCGATCCCCGGTGCAGAAGAGTGTCCCTCAGGACGTAGGAGTTCTGACCTCGAAGAGAGTTAACAAAAACAGTGGCGCTCTCTGTGTATCTCTCCGCTCGGGCCAGGGCGGCGGTGGCGGCGCGGAAGGCGCAGACCGGGGGAGAACTGGTGCTGGGAGGCAGGCGGGGCGGCGGGCAGCCCCGGGCCGGGCAGGGTCCTGGGCGAGAAGTGAGCCGGCGGTCGGAGAAGGCGACTGACTGAGCAGCGCACCAGGGCAGTGAGGAGGCACGGCGGAGCCCGCGGGTCCTGAGCTGACAGATACACCGCGGCGCCGGGCAGCGAGCGACCCGGCGGGCGACTGCAAGGCGCAACCATGATCACTTCAGCCGGTGAGGGTGACCGCAGCGAGCTCCAAAAGGGAGGAGCCGCCGCGCCGGCTTTTAGCTGAGTCAGGGCCGGTGACTGGGCACCTCCCGGCGGAGCGCCGGCCTAGGCGGCGGCTCGCCGCCCAAGGCCCCCTCCGGAGCCGGGGGTTGGCAGTGGGTCCGGGTCTGTCTGCGGGCCCCGCGACCCCCTCGGGCTCGGGGAAATCGCGTCGGGCCGCCCCTGCCGGCATCCCTCCCGCCACACCCCCGTGCCCCGACCCGAGGGGCTTCCTGGGCCCTTCTCTGACCGCGAGAGTTTCCCTTAATTCTAATCCTCCCGAGATGGGCCGCGTGGGGCCGGCTGGCCCAGTCCTTCCTAGCCGGTGGCCGGGATGGGGCGACCCCCTGTGCGGCCGGACAGCGAGGCGGTCTAGCTCCTGTGCAGAGTCGTGTGGACCTGCCTCCGCTCCGCTGTGCTTAGAGTGGACCCCGGAATGAGACTTGAGACGGGTCGGCTCTGGGTCGACTGCGAGGGTGCTCGGTTCAGCACCGGGGAAACTGGGTTCGGCGAAGCCGGCGTGGCCCCGAGAAGCAGGCGGCGCTCCGTAGATAGTGCCGTGCACCGAAGGGAGAGCTGCCGGGTGTGCCGAGCAGGTTTCGTGCACATGCACCGTATCCGTGGCTTCGTCCGCGTCCGAAGTGTCGTGTCCGTAGGTCCGCGTGCTGACGCCCGGCACGGGGTCCACTGGAGCGGTCGGGGTGGAGGGGCGACGGTGAAGCGCCTTCGCGGCCCCGCGGCCCGCTTAGAGCTGTCCACAGCCGCGGTGGTGCTTCTGCCGTCGCCTGCCTGCGCACGCTTTTCGCGCCGCCTTTTGCGCTACGCCTGCCCGCACGTGTTGTGCTGTGTGCAGCCGGTGGTCCGAAGACAGCCCCTTGAACTTGGAAGGCGCTCACAACCCTGCTCCTGCGAGGATTGCCTAAAGAAATGGTGGCGATGCAGGGAGACCTGGGTCGTTGTCAGAGAGCCGAAGAGCTGGCACCTGTCCGTGGAATCCGACGTTTGCCTCGGAAGAAGGGGATGCCGAGGACCGGCAGAGGAGTTCCATGTTAACGTGGTAGAGGGAAGAGCTTCGCCGGCCCGAGCTCTCCAGCGGTAAAGTGAGCGCGGAGCCCGTGGCCTCGTTGTCTCAGATCTGCCGGCGCCGCTGCGTCCGGAGCCTGGCCTCGCCCCTTGCCTGCGTCGCCTGGCAACCCGAAGACTGATTCCCCCATTACTTCCACACAGGCATTTTCTTTTAATTCTCACCCGAAGATGTGTTTATTGATTTCTTTGGGGGGGAGAGTGAAAGAAATGTAGACGTGGGAAGCATCCATCAGTTGCCGCCTGCGTGCGCCCCCACCCGGGATCGAACCCGCAACCTTTCCAGTGAAGACGGGAGGATGCTCCAACCAACTGAGCCTTCCAGCCAGGGCCTTGCAGACCATTCTGCAGTGGTCAGAGTATTCTTTTTAAACTCTCATCACGTAGTATCATTCTTTTCCTTAAAATCCTCCAGTGCTGTACGCGGTGTTTAGGGGAAAATCCACGCTCCACTCCAAAGACCTCCTGGGGCGATTTCTGCCTGGCGCGCACTGCTCGCTTCCTCACGCGCTGCGCCCTGGTCACACTGGCCGCCTTTCTGCCGGGACACGTGTCCCTGTCCCTCCTGCCTCGGGCCCTGCGCGTTCTGTTGCGTCTTTAGGCTCCTGTTCCTCACGGTTTCCCGTAGCCGCTCAGTCTTTAGTGTCAGGTCAAACGTCCGTCATTCCTGGTCCTTAAAACAGGCCCCCTACGTCTCTCCCCTTACCCGCCCCCTCCCTTCATCACAGTGCTGTAGTGACTTTGTTTGTTTACTGGTCTGATGACTGCCTTTCGCTCTGGTAGAGTTTTGGGCAGGAAACTTGTCATTTCATAATTCTTAGAATATTGCCTAGCAGGTGGCCGAAGTTCAAAAGTGTGTCTTGAATGAAGAAGTCAGTCCCTAGACTAGAGTATTTGTAGTAGTGACTGAGAGAGCATTGGTGGGAGTATGATACAGAGAATTTAGAACTGTGGAGTGTCGCAGGAGTGATGATTTTTAGGGTGTGTTTGTTAATGTCATTTGTTACATTTCCTGGATATCACATCAGCTTCTGCTCCAAACCTTTTGTCAGGTTATTTCCGGTCCTTTTGCTCTCACTGGTTTAGGATCTGTCCCTGGTGCTAAACAGGCTAGCGACGTGGTTCTGTGGTTCTGGTGTGGACTGGTCAGTGTATTCGTTCATTTTTCCGCTAGGGGCTGAGAACACAGGACTGAGTAGGAGGTCATCACACAGGTTAGGTTTTTCAAGAGGCTTGACAAAGAAAGGGAGAAAGAGCAGGTGTTTGCTGGAGAGGGGAGATGAGAGGCCGAGTGGGCTTGGGGGGTCTCCCACGCCTCTTCCCCTCCTGACCCCCAGAGCCAACCGTTTTAAAGTTCCAAGCTGTTTCTTTTGGAACATATCTCCATGTTTATAAGTAACATCCAAATGTTGCTATAAATTGATGCAACAATTTTATATAATATCTGCTGATTTCCTGTTATGAGATTTTTTAGCATCCTTAACCTTTTCCATCCCCTGCTTTCCCACCCCCATCTAAAGGAGAGTGCTGTGCTGTTGTTATGAAAATTTGTCACCTCTTTTGGTAAAAGCAATTCAAAATACATTACTGGGTGGTGATAGGCAATCAGTAGCCTTTTTAGTATTTTGATGAAGTGTCCCATTTATGATCTGTTCACATTTAAAGCATTTTGTTTATTAGCTATTCCACATCACAAGTTTGCAGTTCTCCCTCATCCACTGGTTGCATTCTTTTTTTTTTTTAAGATTTTATTTATTTGTTTTTAGACAGAAGGAAAGAGAGGGAGAGAAACACCCAACGTATGGTTGGTTGCTTCTCACGTGGCCCCCACTGGGGACCTGGCCTGCAACCCAGGCACGTGCCCTGACTGGGAATCGAACCGGCGACCCTTTGGTTCGCAGCCTGTGCTCAATCCACTGAGCTACACCAGCCAGGGCTGATTGCACTCTTTAATTTGTCTTCTTTCCATGCTGTCAGTTCAGTCTCTTCTGCACTTGTTTACCAACGTAGGGTACTAGGAAGGTTTTTTTAATCTGCTTTTATGCTTTTAGAATAGTAGTATGCCCCAACTAGCAACATGGCATAGATTTGTTTGCTAAATTTTGTATTCTCTCCTGTATGGCTTTCTAAAGACTGCTGAAGCTGTTTGGCAAGCCTACATTTATCTGTTAGAAATGGTTATATTTCCTAAGTAAGTTGCCTTGACACTTTTTAACCAAATCACAATTTCAACTCAGTGTTCCAGAATGCTTTTAAGACCTACATCGTATCTGAGAGGCAGTTTGGTTTCCTTTAAAGGTCTGAGGACAATTCCCATTGTTTTGTTTTTCTTTTTCTCTTATTTTTCTTTTTTCCTTTACTGTCCACTGTTAGTGCTAATAGCTCAAGGTCATATGGGAAACACTGTACTTGGGTAAAGTCACAATAAGTAAGATTGCTCATCATTTAACAAAACCTAGGTTACTTGTGATATGAAGGTAACACCTTGTATAGGCATCCTGAAATAATTAAAATATTTTACCCTGATGTGTCGATGACTAAAATATTCCCTTCTTTTGTATATAATTATGTAATTATTGATGTATTTTGGAATAATTTTATTCTAAATTTGTAAGGGAAAGTTTCCTGTTTGGGTCAGTAAATTACATCTTTGATTTTCAAACTATAGTGAGCATCAGCATCACAAGGAAGGCCTGTGGCCCCGTTGTTGGACCCCATCCCCACAATTTCTGATTCAGTAGATCTGGGATGGGCCAAAAATTGGCATTTTTAACCAATTCCCAACTAATGCTATTGGTCTAGGGATCACACTTTGAAAACCAATGAATTAGGCAAACCATGTGATATATGTAGTGTTATGAGAGTTTGGTAACAGTTAATTCTTAAACTTTGAAATATAAACCTTTACAATTTTAAAGAAAATAATTATTCCTCTAGTGAAGTCACCCTTCAGAAAAATACTTATTTTTTCCAACTACCATATATTTTTGACTAAGTTAGTTTCTCTCTTAGCATCTACTTCATAATCATGATATACCTTTTGTCTTCTAGCTGGAATTATTTCTCTTCTGGATGAAGATGAACCACAGCTTAAGGTATGAGTGAAAGAAAAGTCTACTGGGCATAGTACAAATACTGTGATGCTCTTTAAATTCAGCGTTGCCTGTGTATCTCCCATGATTTAAATTGCCATCCTGCCCAGCCTGTGCCCAGTCACTGACACCTACCCCCAGACGACAGCGTTTTGAGGACAGCCGTTGGCTTTCCCTAGTTTAATAAAACCAAGGCAAATAAACTCAGTGTGGCCCCAGAAAACAGCCTCCCGCCCCCCCAGTTTATCAACAACACAAAGAAATTGTTTCTTCTGTGTGAATCAAAGAGAAAATATAAGTCAGTTGGTAAATTTGTATATTTGTCATAGATTAAAAGTTTTAGTTAAGTACGACAGTTTTGCCACTGATTTGTTGGAAACTATTTTTAAGGAAGTATAATGGTCAGTCTGTCTCAAAATTGAATTTTTGTTTTATCTTCTACAGGAATTTGCACTACACAAATTGAATGCAGTTGTCAATGACTTCTGGGCAGAAATTTCTGAATCTGTAGACAAAATGTAAGAAATTACTTTATTTCTATTAATTGGGATAAAGTAGATCAACCTAACTTACCTATAGATGTGGGTCTTGTGGTTTATAAATTCATTTATAAATTTGCTGCTACTAAATTGTGGCTTGAATATTTAGACTTGGGATTTTTAAGGAAAACCACAGTTTGAACTAGGCCTATACTTCCTATTCTTTCAGAGAAGTTTTGTATGAAGATGAAGGTTTCCGGAGTCGGCAGTTTGCGGCCTTAGTGGCATCTAAAGTATTTTATCACCTGGGGGCTTTTGAGGAGTCTCTGAATTATGCACTTGGAGCAGGTGACCTCTTCAATGTCAGTGATAACTCTGAATATGTGGAGACTATTATAGGTAATTATCTTCCATCTGCTAAAGCTTTATCTTGTCAGCTTCTTTCTTGCTCTAGTGCATATAGCATTTTTTTCTTAAATTAACTTTTTGATGTTGCCAAATTTTATTTTAATTGGAAATTCATGATCTTTCTACAGTAATTTTATGCAGGCTGAGTTTTTAGTTCTAATTTCCAATTCTGTGCTGTACTACTTTTTTGTCATAATAAACACTGACATTAATAAGGATAGTAATGAAGACACCTCACAAAATATTTTAAGAACGAATCTAAGAAATGATTCAGAAACAGTTAACTTAATCAACACAAAGATAACTATCTTGGTGTTTATGGTTATTTCTAACCCATTGAGCATACTGTTATATTTAAAAATTAGGCCCTGGCCTGCAAACCAAAGGGTCGCTGGTTCGATTGCCAGTCAGGGCACGTGCCTGGGTTGTGGGCCAGGTCCCCAGTAGGGGGTGCTGGAGAGGCAACCACACACTGATATTTGTCTCCCTCTCTGTCTCCCTCCCTTTCCCTCTCTCTAAAAGTAAATAAATAAAATCTTTTAAAAAATTAAATGAGATTATTATGAGTAACAAATTCAATGATAGCAATTTATGTAGAGTTGTTTCTAATACAGGAAACCTTTATTGTGTATCTCTATTGTGCTACGCACTGGGCCAGCCATGCTTCATACTGTGCTTTATTCCACAGCTGCTCTATGAGGCATGATCTAGCCCTCTTTTACATGTGGGAACATTTGGGTTTCAAGATGATAAACACACATGGCTACTAAATAGGAGGGTCAGAATTTAAAGCCCAGGTTACCTGAAAATCCATGCTGTTTCTGCTAGTAACCATTATTTTCTCATTTGTTTCTTTATTTTTAAAGTGAGGGGATAGCACACAGGTAAGGCTTCTGGTTCTCTTTCTCAGCAGTGTTCAGTCTTTCATCTCATGGCACACGAACTACTTACCAAAATTCTGTTACACACCAAAAAATATATTTTTTTACCAATCTGTCAAAAAATAGGTATAATTTTGATCTATTTACAAAAAAATAATAATAGTAATTACCTACCCTTTTTCCCCACAAAGTGACTTTTTTAAAAAATCAGATGCCTATACTTGTAAATAAGGGTTTCTGGTACCAAGAATTAACCAATCAGATACAACCTTATTATGTGACATGACCAATAAGATGCAACTATATTATATGACCTATTGATATATATTTGTAGTTCAAGACAGGGCATTCATACTGGATGGCTGTTGTTGTGTTGGCTGTTTTCATTTTTTAATTTGATGATCTGAAGGAAAAGAGATCAGTGCCCCTGACTAAATAGTCAGGTATCGCATGTTTTAAAAATTCTTGTGGCACACCAGTTGAAAATCACTGCTCTGTTTTGCAAGATGAACCAGTTATGTATGATTTTGTTCAAAGATTTTGTAACTTTAAAAAGTATTTGAAAACTTCTGATCTAGTAGATGAAAGAAGGGACTGTATACCCTTCAGACTTGTCCTTATGAAGAGCAAGCTTTAGGTCATCGTTACAGAGAGCCCAAGGGTGTGTTCTCTGTCCAAACTGCATAGTATGGCAGTTTTTCGAAAACTTGATTAAGAGGAAAGCTGCATTATTTACCTGAACCCTTGGAAGCAAAAAGTTGGTATTCTCTTTCAGAAGTTGGGAAATGCTGCATAAGGTGGTCCAAGGGAGTGCTTTCAAATGTCCCTGAAGTTCTAAGTAGGATTCTGTTTTTACATTTTTAATAAGTTTTTGCTGTGATAGTATGAAAGGTTCCCAGTAACTTTACTGCTCTTGAATGCTCATTGGAGTGTTCGTTTGTGGATGCTATAGAAAGAACAGATGATTTCATTTTTTATTTTTGTAAAGATTTTTTGGAGAGAGGGGAAGGGAGGAGAAAGAGAGGGAGAGAAACAGACGTACAAGAGAAACATCAATCAGTTGCTTTTCACACACCTTCTACTGGGGGCCTGGCCTACAACCCAGGCATGAGCCCTGACTGGGAATCGAACCAGTGACCTTTCGGTGCATAGGGCAGTGCTCAGTCCACTGAACCACACCAGCCAGGGCCAGATGGTTTTAAAGAATCAATCATAAAATCATTTGAAACTGGAGCACTTTCCTTAACATAAGTTAGAAGTAAGGAGTTACACTTAGCTTTTTTCTTATTTGAAGGATTTTTTTTAATGAAAATTTTTCCAAAAGTGGTCTGCAAGTGCTTGTAATGCGGTCATTTTACAAATCTTGCTTTTAAACAGAACCGTTGGTCCATATGGGGCTGTGAGGTGGTAGATGCCTTCCCTGTCTCTGAATGTTATTTACCATCTTCACTTGTAGAAAGTGACTGTTCAACAGGCGAGTTGGGTTTGCTTTTCTTTATGTGGAAGTTTCATAGAGCCTGTTAAAATGGATTTTTTAAAAATGGCAGAGGGATTTGTGAAAGGATATACAAATAAAAATTGGGAAAGGCTTCCTATTATCTTAATATCATAGACAGTATATCCAGAAATCCCAGACTAGTAAATCTTCTCCCAATTACAGTAAGTCTTCCTCTGGGGAATGATTCTGGAATATAGTTATGACATAAACACTACTAAGTGAGAGCACAGATTTAAAACTGGAATGTACTTTTTTTTTCCTCAGTTATAATCTAGGGAAAACTCCCTAAATTCTATATTTCTGACGTTCCTCCTTAATGGGGTAGGAATAATGTTTTCTCATTTAACTATATTTGGTTCAATAAGCTCATATTAGGATCTGGTAAAGATTTTCTGCAACCAGAATTGTTTAAGGTCTACTTTGTGACTGCTGCTTTGCTCTTAACTGTATCTGAGCCTGTATAGTTCTGTGATATGTTCATTATAAAAGTCCTTTGCTTCCCCCAAAACATAGATCCATTAACATGGGTCATCTAGTGGACAGAAGTTCTTTATGCTGGTTCAAATCGTTTCTGTTTTCTGGAGCTGTAGTGTGCAGCTGTCCTTGTACCCTTTCTTCCCTTTAGGGGAGACCACGACAAGCCTGTGAGTTGTAGAGAGGAAACCGTTGTACACGTCATTCAGAATGGGTGGCTGTTCATCTTCCATAGGAAGGTGGAAGAAGGCTTAGGGAAATTTCCTTTTCTTTTCTTTTTTTTTTTTTAAGATTTTTATTTATTTTTAGAGAGAGGAGAAGGGAGGGAGAAAGAGAGGGAGAAACAGCAATGTATGGTTGCCTCTCACATGGCCCTCACTGGGGACCTGGTCAGCAGCCCAGGCATGTGCCCCAACTGGGAATTGAACCGGGACCCTTTGGTTCCCAGCCCACACTCAATCCACTGAGCTACATCATCCAGGGCGGAAATTTCCTTTTTTTGTTTTTTCCTAAAAAGTTTAAGGTGTGATTGCAAAGTAATATAAATTTTAAACACGTTTAAGTGTTTCTCATTAAGTGTGTTATTGGCACCCTTTAAGTATGTGGCCCTTCCTCCTCTTTCACCATATTCATTGTGAATGTGAAAGCCAAATTATGCATGTACACCACTGCATGGATATTTATTTATTTATCCCTCACCTGATGACACTTTCTTCACTCCTTTTAGAGAGCGAGGAAGGGAGATGGGAACATCAATGTGAGAAACATCAATGGGTTGCCTTCTGTGTGCACCTGGACTGGGGATCATATGCATCCAGACCAGGGATCGAATCTGCAACCTAGGCATGTGCCCTGACTGGGAATGGAACCTGCAGTCAGGTTCGCTCCTGGGGTGACACTGCAACCAACTGAGCCACACCAGCCAGGGCACATTTGCAGGAATTGTTAGACTCCCAGGTGTGTGTGGGGGGCTTATGAATAGCTTCCACCCACCTCTCAGTGAGATAATGACTGTTTCAGTGATGTGCTACAATTACTGGAGAGGTTTTTGGAAATCTTTGGGATTACCTGTGGCACACTTCAGGTTATTTCACGATTATTCTACAAAGATGATTTAGATACAGTCTCTTTTCTCAAGGAGCTAATAGTTACATTACTATGAAGAAGTCTGCTAATTTGTTGGCATGTGATAATGGCTTTTTAAAAATTAACTAATGTATTTATTTTTTAATTGTTCATGCTCTTACAGATGTCTTCAATTTTTTTTCCCTGCTTGCTCCCCTCCACCCAGCCCCCAGCCGCCCCACCCCACTTCATGGCCTTCACCACATTGTTGCCTGTGCCCATGGGTTATGCATATATGTTCTTTGGCTGATTTCTTACAGTCCCTCCCACCTCCTCCCCTCTGAGATCTCTCAGTCTGCTCCATGTATGCATGCCTCTGGATTTATTTTGTTTGTCCATTTAGTTTTTAATATCCTCAATAATAGGAAGTGTTTGTTTTATGAAAGTGAAACAGCCACTATTTGTAGCCAGCTCTGTTGATAAGCAGCTTAGTCAAGTCTGAGACAGGTCAAACCTTGGTTCTTGAACATTTCCCATCTCAAACCATTCTCAATTCTCAACCAAGCTGTTGATGGAAAAAATGTCTCAGTTGTCGAACAAAACTTTGGTTCTCACTTGACAACCCTTTCATGCTGACACCTGTAGGATCAGTCACACATCTCTCAGGCAACAAACAAAGGAGAGAGTGTGGATATGAGTATGACTGGGTTTTCAAACAAATCCCTTCTCCAACAGCATTCTCAAATGAATTAAGTTTGAGAACTGAGGTTCCACTGTTATATAATTTTGGTCAAAATAAAGTAACAAGATATAAATGTTTTCAATAATATCATCCTTACTGGAATCAGTGTAGAGCCATCCAGTATAACTGTTATGAAGCGGACTATTAATTTGCATGTATAATTTATAGTATTTAAATTTTTGAAATATGCTTAGTACCCTATAGTCATCCCATAAGTTTTTATGATTATAAGTGTTAGCATTGTCCTTTCTAGTAGTTTGATCCAATTAACAAGGTGATCAGATTTATTTTATTTTTGCCCATAGCAAAATGTATTGATCACTACACCAAACAATGTGTGGAAAATGCAGATTTGCCTGAAGGAGAAAAAAAACCAATTGACCAGAGATTGGAAGGCATCGTGAATAAAATGTTCCAGCGATGTCTAGATGATCACAAGTACAAGCAGGCTATCGGCATTGCTCTGGAGACACGAAGACTGGATGTCTTTGAAAAGACTATACTGGAGTCGGTAGGTAGATGGTATGATATTAGAGATTGTTTTTGGTAGGGAATCAGCAAACCAAAGTATTTAAACTGAGAATTTCACAGGTAATGAAAAGAAAATAATAAGGTGCTCTTTTGCCTAATGTTTTATTTTTATAATTTACATAAGAACCTTGGCTGTGTTTTGCATTCATTGAGTATCTGTTTTTATCTTACTTCATTTATTCCATTGAGGCCTTGCATGGGGAAGTTGAATTACTTGTCCTGCCCTTTTTAAGAAGACTATATTGATAAACTGCTATATTATTGTATTTATTATGGCTAAAACTATAAACTGGATTCCTGCTTTGGGAGTATTTTGCAGTAATTACTACAATTTTAAGTCACCAACCAAATTGTCAGAGAGGTGCAAGACTGAGTTAGATGGACGTTGATTTGCATGCCCATTTGCTGTCCTTCCCCTTGAAGTAGCTCTGCACTCCAGGTATTTTGATCTCTTCTGAGCTCCTAGATGTACCCTGCCTGTTCCCCTTGCTGAAAATATTGTGTCTGTCAAAATTATTTTCCTTGTTTCCTTTACCTGCTTTATTCCTATTTAAGATCCAGAGTTCAGCTCAACAGTCACTTGTTTACAGATCCTTCCACCAGCCTCTGCCACCCATACTATCTTCAACCTCTACTGCAAAAACTAGATCCAGTTCTTTTGTTACTCTGGAGGGGCCTTGTATTTTTTTTTTTCATAGTGTTTACCACTATAGTAATTAATTAATTGTGTTATTAGGCAGCTAACATCTGTCTTTACCACCAAATTATAACCTACATAAGAACAGGTACTTTGTGCCTTGTTCACCACTGTCCCCAAAGCCCAAGGTAATGTTAAGTAGCAGTGGTGACATTTATTTAAGTGAATGAACCACCCAATGTGATAGAATGGCTCTTATTTTGCTGTGTTTCATTTTTGTGTAGTTGTAGCCTCTCCTTGTCTTCATGTGAATAGAATGAAAATACCTGTTTTCATTCATTCAACAAATTTTTCTTTTGAGTGCCAACTATGTGCCAGACTGTACTCTAGACATTGGAGATACCAACCAACCAAGTTCCTGCCCAAATGTTACAATCCATTGGAGGAATAGGCAGCCAGACAGTTAATTACCATATAAGGTAAAGGGATGATAAATATTTTTAGAAAGAATAAAGCAGAGTAAGAAATGCCTCTTACTTTACATTCCAGTGTATGTCTTCATGTAGATGTAACTTGTTTTATGAAACAATACCTACTTTGACTATTTGTAATGTAACATATTTTTAAATTGTATTTCCTTTTAAAAAATGCTAGCCTATTAAGTTGATTTCATGAGACACTGATGGGTCATATCCCACTATTTGAGAAAAACCCCTATAGCTCTTCAGTATGCTTATTTATGCTGGAGGACTTTTATATGTTGCTATCTCCAATATTAGATATGCTTTGGAGAGCCATAAGGGAAATGTACATAGTCTGGAGTTGAAATCTCCACCAGCCAGATGTGACAGCACTCAAAACTTGAGTCACTCAGAGCTCAGTAACAGTTTTATCACATTATATTCCTGGCCAGAGAGTATAGGCCGTAAGTCCTGAAGGACTCTCGTGGCAAGGTTGGAGGCAGAAAGACTTCAGCAGATGCAATTGAAAAACATAGCCACTCAGTATATGGACAGTTAGTTATATATATCTGTTTAGCATGGCACACTGTGTTCATATAGTCCTGGATGATCCTGGATGACTGTATTCAATTGTTTTCAATCCATTTTATTATGAAAATAGAGAAATACGTAACTTCCTTTTAAGATACATATCTAAAATGGTTAAAATTTTTTAAGTCTTTATTGTTTTAAAAGGGTTTAAATCTTTGGCTGCTTAGACTGATTGAAGAATATAGATTAAATAATTGATTTTTAAATAAACATGATGCTTCAGTAATCAGATAATGATGTATTTTTAAATTATTTCTTTCAGAACGATGTCTCAGGAATGCTAGCTTATAGCCTCAAGCTCTGCATGTCTTTAATGCAAAATAAACAGTTTCGGAATAAAGTACTAAGAGTTCTAGTTAAAATCTACATGAACTTGGAGAAACCTGATTTTATCAATGTTTGTCAGGTAATTACATTACATTACATTGTACTGCTGGGCTGTGCCTCACTGCAATGCATATTATTACGTTTTGTTACATTGCATTACTGTAGTGGTTTTGTATGTACTGGTCTTCACAACAGCCCTGAGAACATAAGGTATGTACTGCATTTGACATGTATAATGCACTCCCGTGTATACTATGCACCCACATTTTTGGCCCAAACTTACAGGAAAAACATCTTAGTTTTAATTATTTAATTCAATTTTTTATTTATATATAAAACCAATTATCCTATTCCCGGGTATTATTTTGTATACAGATATTGTTATTGCTTTCTAGAGTTACAGTTGTAACACATAAGCATGAATAAAGAATTAAAAACATTTATATAGATAGGGAATTAGTACTCCCTATGTATAATATGTGTCCTTATTTTTCCCTCAAAAATTTGGGGAAAAAGTACACATTATACATAGCAAAATACGGTAGTTTATATTCTTTTTTAATCTATAAGAAACTAAATCTCACAAAACTAGAAGCTTATTTTGTTATAATTCTTTCTGTGTATTATTTTTTCATTTTTAAAAATAATCCAAGCATTTAAGGAAATTTTAGAAACGAAGATAATTAAAAAGGGAAGAAGAAAACAAAAATTGTACCCATGTTACATCATTCTAAAAAGAATGTCAAGCGTAAAAAATATCTTTGCTTTTATTACCCAAACACAACCAAAACATTTGGGCATATTTTCTTTATCTCTTTTCATGTATGAATTTGCTTGCAAGTTTTTTAAAAATTTTATCAGTGCAGAAAATATACCCCCCCCACCCTTCTCCACCTCCTGCCACCCCCTCCACCGCCAGTAGTCACCACACTGTTGTGTTGCCCATGTCCATGAGTGTTCTCTCTCTCTTTTTTGCTCAATCACTCTAGCTGCCCCACTCCCACCCCTCACAGCTGTTAGCTTGCTCTCTATGAGTTTATTGCTATTTTGGTTGATAGTTCATATTGTTCATTAGATTCCACTTATGTGTGAAATTACATGGTATTTGTCTTTCTCTGACTGGCTTATTTCACTTAGCATAATGTTCTCCAGGTCCATTTCCTTCATTTTTTAGAGCCAAGTAGTGCAGTAAACATAGGGGTGCATATATTCTTTTGAGTTAGTGTTTTGGGCTCTTCAGATATAGTCCCAGAAATGGAATCACTGGGTTATAAGGCATTTTCATTTTTAATTTTGTGAGGTAACTCCATACTGTGTAGGTTTATTTTTTAACAATTATACTGTAAAAATTTTTATATTCTGCTTAGAGCATAGCATTTTATCAGACATTGTTAAATGTGTTCTCAGTATGTGTTTTCATCCTCTACATCTTTAAAATTTAGATTAATACCTCTTTTTTAAAATGCTTTTTGGGGAAAGTTTGAAACAGAAAAGGCTGGAAGAAAAATAGCCACATTTATATCACTCAAAAAGTCAACTTAACATTTTAGTGGGTTTTTTTTTTTTATCCTTTCAAATTTTTATTTTGAAAAATATCAGGGGAATACTTTGTAAAGTACATGATTATCTAACTACTATGCTGTATACCTGTTACTGTATTTTCTTTAGATAGGTTTTTGGAGTTTCGTTTGCTTCTAAGTAGTTTTTAATAATTTTTAAATAGTTTTTAAAATTTTATTTATTTTTTTAAGATTTTATTTATTTCATTTTTAGACAGAAGGGAAGGGAGGGAGAAAGAAAGGGAGAAAAACACCAATGTGTGATTGCCTCTCACATGGCCTCCACTGGGGACCTGACCTGCAGGCCAGGCATATGCCCTGACTGGGAATCGAACCAGCGACCCTTTGGTTCGCAGCCCACACTCAATCCACTGAGCTACACCAGCCAGGGCAAATAGGTTTTTTTTTTTTTTAATGTGTATAAAACACCGTTGTCCTCTGCCTTCTTGCAATGTGTAGTTCAGTTTTATTCCTCAGGAAATTTTTATTTTAGCTGTTTTATTCCTTATGCCTTTAAAACCTTTTTAAAATTTATATTTTTAAAAAATATTTTTGAACAGGTAATAATACATTCACATGCTTCAAAATTCAAAGTGAACCAAGGGTATACAGTGAAAAGCCTTCTTTTCACCCTTTTCTTCTAGCTCCCAAGTTCCGTTTCCTGGAGGCAAACATTATCAGTCAGATCTGTCCTTCATTTTAACTTCTTTTTTTTTTTTAATGTTCCAGCTCTTCACACACTTGTTCTAACTCCTTCTTAATTATGCAGTAGTTGTGTAGTGGCTGCCCTGGGCCATACGTAGCCATTCCCCGTTACATACCACTTACTTTGTTTCCATTATTCCTGTTCTCAGTTTGTACTAACTTTGATTATGTGTTCATTTTAAAATTGAGTTATTTGCTACTGAGGGGAACAAGATAATTTAAATTCTTAAAGGAAAAGTTCTCACATTTTTGGATAATTTTGTTAAAACATATGGCAGATGGTAAGAATAGTTAGAACAGTGCTTCAAAATGGTCATTTTAGTGTGTCTTGTCCTGGCCCAGCACCATACAGTGTGTGTTAAATGAATGACTGACTACTGCAATTTATGGTAAAGCAGAAATTACAAGTTAAGGAGCACTTAAGTGTAAATTATGGGTAAATTAAAGAGCCACAGTTCATTCGCCAAGCAGTTACTGAATATAGCTAATTGCCAAGCATGATATTAGGAGCTGTAAGTATAATTTGTATGGATTTTCTTAGAGAAGGCAGATGCCATTTTCTAGTGCCAGGATCAGAAGTGAGATGCTAGACTGGATGGTTAGTCTGCCCTCGCTTCCCTGTGCTTACATTTTAAGGTTTCCTGTGTGTTGACTGTCACCTTAAGTATCTTGTAAACAGAGTTTCTGATAACTACGTAATCGTTCTTTATTTGCATTTCAGTGCTTAATTTTCTTAGATGATCCCCAGGCTGTGAGTGATATCTTAGAAAAACTGGTGAAGGAAGACAACCTCCTGATGGCTTATCAGATTTGTTTTGATTTGTATGAAAGTGCTAGCCAGCAGTTTTTGTCATCTGTAATCCAGAATCTTCGAACTGTTGGCACCCCTATTGCTTCTGTTCCTGGATCCACCAATACGGGTACTGTTCCAGGATCAGAAAAAGACAGGTACAAGTATCTTTCATAGGTTGTAAAGTCTTATTAAGGCTGTTGCTTTGTTTTGCACTGTCTTAGGCACATTAAGGAAAACCAAAGAAATGGACCCTTCTGGAAAGAAGTAAAAGTGATTTTCTTATAGGGAGGGCCTGCCTGACAGCATGGGTGCCATCTAATTGAGATTTAAGTTACATATTTGGAAATAAGAAACATTCTCAGTTTTGCACTTCCATTAAAACTAAATATACATATGTCTTAGGCTGATAATGGTGTTAGATTTTATTTTCCTATATTTTTATACATACTTAGGCCACTTACTAAAAATTTTTAACTTAAGTGTGTCTTTCTTGTGCATGCTTATTTTCCTTTTAAAGTTGTCCACATTAGCAGTGAGAGTTATCCTTCTGAAACCTAAAAACATTTCATATAAAATTATAAGTCTTGTGCCCTGGCTGGTGTGGCTCAGTGGATTGAGCATGGGCTGCAAACCAAAGGGTCACCGGTTCAATTCTCAGTCAGGGCACATGCCTGGGTTGCAGGCCAGGTCCCCAATTGGGGGTGCACGAGAGGCAACCACACATTGACGTCTCTATCCCTCCCTTTCTCCCTCTCTGTCTCAAAACAGATAAATAAAAATCTTTTTTTTTTTTTTAACTCTAAGTCTTGAAAAGTGGCCCACAAGGCTGTGCATGAGCTGTCCTCTCCACATCCTTCTTGCTTGCTTCCTGACTCACCACCTTCAGGTCTCACTGGCCTTTCTACTGATCCTCAAGACACCAAAAATATTCCTGCCTCAGTAAAATTTTCTTGAACTTTAGTTTTTAGTATTTGTTTTCTTCTCTTTATTTTTTTTCTTTGGGGCCTCTTGTTCTATGTAAGTTGTATTTTCTTTGCCCATCTTCTGTGTTTGCCACTTTTGAATCATTTTTTGCTCTTTAATTTTTTCTTTTGGTTGAATAATAATTTAAATACAGTAAAATGTATACATCTCAATTATGCAGTTCAGCGAATTTTGACAATCTAAATACTTACATAGCCATCACCTCTCTTATCATCCCAGAAACTTCCCTTCTGCTCTTCCAGGTCAATTCCCTGTCCCTGAGGTACCCACTGTTTTGATTTCTGTCACTGTAGATTAGCTTTGCCAGTTCTTGAACTTCATAAAAATGAGATCATATGACATGTATTATTTTGTTTCTGCTTTCTTCACTCAACATAATGTCTCTGATATACATCTGTCTTTTGGGGTGAATCAGGAACTGATTCCTTTTTATTACTGAGTAGCATTTCATTGTATGAATATACCACAGTTCATTTATTCTTCTTTTTCTAAGATTTTATTTATTTATTTTCAGAGAGGGGAAGGGAGGGAGAGAGGGAAAGAAACATCGATGTGCAAGAGAAATATCAATCAGTTGCCTCTTGCATGACCCCAGCTGGGGACCTGGCCCTCAACCCAGGCATGTGCCCTGACAGGGAATCGAACTGGTGACCTTGCCAGTTCACAGGCCAGCACTCAATCCACTGAGCCACACCAGCCAGGGCAGTTTATTTATTCTTATACTGATGGACATTTGAGTTTTTTCTGGTTATTGACTATTAAGAACAAGGCTACTATGAACATCCTTATACAAGTCTTTTTGTGGAGAGGTGTTTTTATTCCTCTGGGATAAATACCTAAGATTGGCATAAGGGGATCACAGAGTACATGATTCACTTGGGGAGAATTTGCCAAGCTGTTTCAACATGGTTGCTCATTTTACCCTCCCAAATGCAATACATGAGCATTCCAGTTGTTCTACATCTTTGTCAACATTAGATATTATCAGTCTTTTTAATAGTACTTATTCCAGTTGTATGAAATGCTGTTTCATTGTGATATTAATATATACAAGTCATTTGTCAGATAATGTTATGAATATTTTCTTTCAGTCTTTGGCTTATCTTTTCATTTTAGTAGTGGTATCTTGATAAGCAGTTTTTATTTTTTGATAATCCAGTTTCCCATTTTGGGATCCCATCTAAGAGATTGTTTGCCAACCCATAGTTGCAAAGATGTTCTGCTGTGCTTGCTTCTAGAAACTATAGTTTAGGCTTTATGTTTCTGCCGATGGTAGATCTCAGCTTAATTCTTTGTGTATGGTGTAAGGTAGGAGTAAATGGTTTGTTTAAGTGTATGGGTGTCTAGTTGTTGCATCACCAGGTGTTTAAAAGACTGATCTTTTCCCTCTTGAGTTGCCTTGGAGCCTTTGACAAAAATCAGTTTACAGTGTGTGTTGATTTCTCTATTTTCCAGTGATCTAGTTGTCTTTGCCTGTATCAATATTACATTCTCTTTATTTCTAGAGCTTATGGTAAGTCTTGAAATTAGATAATAAAAGACCTACAATTATGACTCTCCCCCCCCAAGATTGTGTTGGCTATGGTAAGCCTTTTGCTTTTCTGTAGATGAGTAGGAATTCATATTGGGATTGTGTTGAATCTCTTCAATTTGGAGCAAACTAAAATCCTAACTTTATTGAGTCTTATAATCTGTAAACATGGTATGCTCCTTCATTATTTAGTTTTTTTTTTTTTAATTATTTTATTGTTGTTCAATTACAGTTGTCTGCATTTACCCTCCCCCCACCCCAGGCAAACCCACCTCCCTCCCTTGCTTCCACCCTTCCCCTTGGTTTTGTCCATGTGTCCTTTATAGCAGTTCCTGAATACCCTTGTCCCCCTTCTCCCCTTCCCCCTCCCCTCTGGTTACTGCCAGAATGTTCTAAACTTCAATGTCTCTGGTTCTACTTTGTTTCTCTGGTTGTATTTTGCTTGCTTACCTCACAAGCGTCTTGGCTGTGACTGATCTGAATTCCTCGGTAGCTGATCTGTCCTCGGTGCCTTCGCTCCTGAGTCCTCATACAAAACTTTTTAACATTTCATATAGTAGAGGCTGCATGATGATGTACTCCTTGAACTTGACTTTATCTGAGAAGCACTTTATCTGCCCTTCCATTCTAAATGAAAGTTTTGCTGGATAGATTATTCTTGGTTGTAGGCCCTTGCTCTTCATGATTTGAAATCTCTCTCTCCAGCCCCTTCTTGCTTGGAAGGTCTCCTTAGAGAAATCTGCTGACAGTCTTATGGGGATTCCTTTGTAGGTAACTGTCTCCTTTTCTCTTGCTGCTTGCAAGATTTTCTCCTTATTCTTAATCTTGGGTAATGTAATTATGATGTGCCTTGGTGTGTTCCTCTTTGGGTCCCACTTCTTTGGGGTTCTCTGAGCTTCTTGAATTTCCAGGAAGCCTATTTCCTTTGCCAGATCTGGGAAGTTCTCCTTCATTATCTGTTCACAAATACGTTCAATTTCTTGGTCTTCCTCTTGTCCTTCTGGCAGCCCTATGATCCGGATGTTGGGTCATTTACAAGTGTCTCTGAGGTTCCTGAGACCCTCCTCACTTTTTTGAATTCTTGTTTCTTCCTTCTGGTCCACCCCATTGGTTTGAGACCCAACTTCCTTTTTTTCCTTATTGGTTCCCTGTAAATCTTCCTCCATTATCCTTATCGTATTCTTCATTTGTTCAATTATTTGCGTCCACCTTTCTTCCAGTTTTGTTAGCATTTTGATTATTAGCATTTTAAACTGAGCATCTGATAGGTTGACTATGTCGTCATCCGTTAGTTGTAATTTGTTCTAATCTTTCATTTTGGCCATTTTCATTCTCTTTATCTCGGTGCACTTGTCGGCTCGCCGGTGCCTGCAACCTGGGTCGCTTTCTGGGTGACATTGCCTCTGGGGGCGGGGCCTGGGAGGGAGCAATGGCGACTGCCGATCACTGCAGGCTAGTACTTACTTGCTCTCATGTTCTTTCTGAATTAATCTTCATTTCTGAAATGATCATTTTTCCTCTTTCATTTCTAATTTTTTCCTGGGTCTGTTTCATTTCTGAATTATTCCGATATGCAGTATTCTTTTACATAGTGTGTAATTCTTTATCTTTTACCTCCTCTGAAAATGGTCTTATAATACTTTATGGGATTTTACTTGGATCCTTTCTGTGGCTTATCTTCCCTAAAGTTAGTTTTCCTAAATTTTTACAAAGAAGGCTCATTTAAGATAGTTTTTGTCATATTGCTTCCCTTTAGAACTTCCTTTTCTGTTGTGGAATGGAGTATTAAACAAATGATATCTTAGGTTCTGAGACCTCCTTGCTCTGTTTCCTTTCCCACTTTTATTTGGGCCTTCTTTTTCCTTTTTAATTTGGATTCTGTACTCAGCATCTCCTCCTCGAAGAATAGTGCTTAGACTTAGAAGACAGTGTTGGCTAGTTAGTTTTAAGAGTTGCTGCAACCCAACTGCTTCACTTTAAACTGTACTTGTAGCTGTTGGTGGTGCATCTCCACTTGACTGTGTTTTGGGAATTTGGAAGATATTTTGTCACCTGATTTTCTTGTATTTGTTGCTCATGTATTTAGATAACCTAGTTAGTTGCTCTGTGTATTTGTATTAATATATCTGGAGGAAATTCAATAACTGGACCACCTTCATCTTATTAGAATCTTTTCTGTTTCTTAACTGCAATATTTATGAAGTGATTAAACATTTTTTTCCTTGTAAAATATTTAATTTGGACATTGTTCACATCTGCAATTTGATAACATATCGCCCACACATACTATTCAGAAAAGATTGATCAAATTAGTAACTGTTGGTTCTTTTCATTTTAGTGAGTCAATGGAAACAGAAGAAAAAACTGGTAGTGTGCTTGTAGGAAAGACACCAGAAGTGGTGAGTGTGCTTTTTGAAGCTGAGGTTGCTTTCTAACATGTATTTCCACAGTATATTGTATGTTATTTTTAAGTGTTACATACCTACTTTTGTGGAGGTTTCTTACTAGGTTTGATACCAAAGTCATTTTATAAAAATGGATTTTCTATAAAAAGTAAAATTTTAAAGACTGATTCCAGACAGCACCTAACTTAGATAAAATTAAATCTTAAGATTCTTACCAAAGAATGAAATCTACTCAGAATAACTCTAAATTACCTGTCATAGGGAAAGAAAAAGTATGGTCTCTATGTAAACATCAACTTCTCATAGAGGGGGGCAATTTAATTGTCTTTGTTTTCTTTAGTATACATGGTGTATAGAAGAGTTGGCTAAGTATTAGAGCAGCATAAAAATGGAGATAAATTTTTCCTTCATCAGGACTTTGGTTTCTGATGCTCAGGTGTGTAAACTTAAACTGTTCTTCACCTGGATGAATAGTTTTGTTGATGGCTTGGTAATTCATGAGATCATATAGATATGCTGATTAAAGTTTCTTTCAAATTTCTCAGTTAGGATTAGGCATTTTCTCACCTGAAGTATAAACTGGCTCTCTATAAAAGTTTTTCTTATATATTATCAGTGATTAATTATTCTTTTACAGTATTTTTTAAATATTAAAATATTTTGCATTGAGCAGCATCATATCTCCATAGCATCTAATAAATAAATTATACATGAGTTTTCTAGATCCTACTATTAAAATATGAGTGTTATATGTATGAACTATGAATTTCACTGATTTAGGGCTGTAAAGTTGGTGTAATGAATTTTAGTAATACATGAATTTTCATTCTTTGTTTATTTGTTTTGGCAGAGTCCAGAGCCCAAGGATCAGACTTTGAAAATGATTAAAATTTTAAGTGGTGAAATGGCTATTGAGTTACATCTGCAGTTTTTAATACGAAATAATAACACAGATCTCATGATTCTAAAAAACACAAAGGTATGAAATTCATCTATAATAGAGGCTTTTTGAAGATATTTCTTTGTTGAATATAAGTGCTTATATTTATTTCTTATTGAATTCTTTGTTGTATTTTATTCCTGATTAAGGAAATAAGTTTCTGTAAAAGTAACAATGGGAGAAACTCTTAGACTTGTTGATAAAGAAAGAGAATTAATATTGATTGAGCTCCTGTTTTTGTGCTAATCTCTCATTGGGAAACTTAGTGGATTATTTTTTTTATTTTCTTTAGCTAACTTCTTTAAAATATATACTTTGATTGTGCTATTACAGTTGTTCCAATTTTTTCCCCTTTACCCTGCTCTGCCCAATATCTCTCTTCCCTCCAGCAATCCACCACCTTAGTCCATGTCCATGGGTTGTGCATATAAGTTCTTTGGCTTCTCCATTTCCTGTGTTATTATTAACATTCTCCTGTCTGTTTTGTACCTACCAATTATGCTTCTTTATCCCTGCACCTTTTTCCACATTCTCTCCCTTCCCTCTTCTGGCTAATAACCCTTCAGATGATCTCCGTATCTATGATTCTGTTCCTGTTCTTGTTGTTTGCTTAGCTTGTGTTTTTAGATTCAATTGTCGATAGTTGTAAATTTGTTGCCATTTTAATGTTCACAGTTTTGATCATCTTCTTTTTCCTAAATAAGTCCTTTAACATTTCATGTAATAATGGCTTGATGATGATGAAGTACTGTAGCTTTACCTTGACTGGGAAACATTTTATCTGCCCTTCCATTCTAAATGTTAGCTTCGCTGGATAGAGTAATCTAGGATATAGGTCCTTGCCTTTCATGACTTGGAATACTTCTTTCCAACCCCTTCTTGCCTGCAAAGTTACTTTTGAGAAATCAGCTGACAGTCTTATGGGAACTCCTTTGTAGGTAACTCTCTGCTTTTCTCTTGCTACTTTTAAGATTCTCTCTTTATCTTTACCTTTGGTATTTTAATTAAGATGTGTATTGCTGTGCTTCTCTTTGTGTCTAACTTGTTTGGGACTCTGTGTGCTTCCTGGATTTGTATGTCTATTTCCTTCGTCAAGTTAGGGAGGTTTTCTTTCATTATTTTTTCAAATAAGTTTTCATTTTATTGCTCTTCCTCTTCTTCTGGCATCCCTATGATTTGGTGTTGGTACATTTGGAGATGTCCCAGAGAGTTTATATTACCCTTATTTTGTTTTGTTTTTTTATTCTTTTTTTCTTCTTGCTATTCTGACTGAATCCTTATTTCTTCCTTATGTTCCAAATCGTTGCTTTGAATCCTGACTTCCTCCTCTTCACTGTTGGTTCCCTATGGACTTTCCTTTATTTCACTTAGTGTAACCTTCATTTCTTCCTTTATGTTGTTTCCATACCCGTTGAGTTCTTTGAGCATCCTGATCACCAGTGTTTTGAATTCCACATCTGATAGGTTGTTTATCTCCATTTCATTTAGGTTTTTTTCTGGGATTTTGTTCTGTTCTTTCATTTAAGCCATATTCTTTGTCTCCTCAATTTGGCAGCCTCCCTGTGTTTGTTTCTGTGTATTAGGTAGAGCTACTTTGACTCCCAGTCTTAGTATCGTGGCCTATTGTAGAAAAGGCACCTGCAAATTATGTGGGGCAGAGCCTTAGGTGATCACTAGGATGGGGCAACCCCCTTCACCATTTAGTGGCTCTTTGTGGGTAGAGGGCTCAGAGAGGAGACAATGCTGCTGCCTGGCTTCCTGTTCCCTGTCACTTCACCCACTCTCCGTAAGTGGCTGTTGTTGTGGTACTGAATCCCAAAGTGGGTGGGTTTGCGAACATTCTAAGACCCTGTGGGCCCTATAAGCGAAGTTTCCTGAAAATCTGGCAGTTTCTTCCACCACCCCAGCTGCCACTGGTTTTTATAGCCAGAAGTTATGGGGATTATCTTCTGTCACGGGAACCCTGGGCTGTGCAGTCTGGCCTAGGGTTGGGATCCCTCCTTCCTGAGGTGTCCCTGCTGATTTTTATCTACCATACATGATTGTGGCACCACCCGTCCGTCCTTCCTTTGCTGCCACTGCCGTTCCACCCGTCTCCGCGACTCCAACCCTCCTACCTGTCTGAATGAATGTGGCTTCTTTAATCCTTGGTTGTCAGACTTCATGCAGTTCAATTTTCTGACGGTTCTGGGTGTTGCTTTGAGATCTAGTTGTAATTCTTTCTGTGGTTGCAAGAGGAGACAAACTGTGTCTACCTATACCTCCATCCTGACCAGAAGTCCTTCAACTAACTTTTTGTTTTAATGTATATGTAACATTTGGACAAACAGCACAGTCAGTACATTGATATAGTTTGTCTATTTTCCCTCTGAACAGTAAACTTGAGAACAGAAGTTCTTACCTTATCATTGTAACCCTTGTTGGGATGCTGATTACAACAATTATTAACATTAATTTTAATTGTTGAACAGGTAATATATTTGCTTCAAAAAAATGTTTGAATATGAAAAATCTTCCTTCCTTCTCCCTTTTTACCCAGTACCCTTTTCCTAAAGTCATTTATTTTTTTAACTTATATACTATTCCATTACTAAATAGTTGTCTGATTAAAGCATACGTAATAATGCTTCTCCAAACTTTTGATACAATTTTTAAAATGACAAAAAGACACAGAATTACATAATTAGCTCTTATGACAATTGTTTGAAACTAATCTTTATAATACAGTCTTATTAAAAGTATACAAAATTACTTTGATGTCTGCCTGAGGTGTGGTGCCAAATGAGGCGCAGCATTGCTCAGGCTAGCATGGCACCTTGGAGACCTTGAGCTTAGAGAAATGGCAAGTTACACTATTCAGAGACCAAAAACTAGAAATCTACTGCGTAAATTAACCTACCTAAAAATCTAATGACCTCAAATTAAAATCACAAATAAAGCTCTATTTGACTTGCTTGTTTTTAATCTTTATAACGAAATAGCCAAGATCCATTACTTATATATCAGTTCAGTGTATTCATGTTTCACCACAAAACAAGGACTCTTGTACGTTCGCGGGTGAATATTCAGTGTGTATGAATACTCTGCCAGTGATAAAATCTTTTTGTTTTTGTAAGGATGCAGTACGGAATTCTGTATGTCACACAGCCACCGTTATAGCAAACTCTTTTATGCATTGTGGGACTACCAGCGACCAGTTTCTTAGGTAAATATACTCGAAAGTTTCCACTTTGTACAATCATCTCAAACGAACTGTTGACATTGTTACATGGATGTGGAGAACTTCCCCTGCCTGCCAGTCCTGAATTTTAAATTTTATTTTTGTTATTTTATATATCTACTTATTTATTGCATATGCCTACTTGTTTTAAGGTAAAATTAATTCTCTTCATAATTGACTTGACTATCAGCTTTTGAATGAAATATATTAAGCTCAGAAGTTTAATATAGTTTTGCTTTTGTTCATAGTGGAATTACATGTACATTTTTTTAGAGTCCTCAAAATATTCAGAACAACTTATGAGGTAAAATAGAGTCAGCAGTAATTTGAGATTCATACAGTGAAATGATGTATAGCTCAAGGTTAATTTTTAATACTTTGACTTTAGTATTTTAAAAAGCTTTTTGGAATTTGTTTCAGTAGTATTGCTTAATTTTCTTTTCTTACAGAGATAACTTGGAATGGTTGGCCAGAGCCACTAACTGGGCAAAATTTACAGCTACAGCCAGTTTGGGTGTAATTCACAAGGTAATAATATACACTGGTCAGTGTAAACAGGCATCAGAACAGAGCAAGTTTTCTGAAGTTAATAAAAAATAAAAGTTTACTATAATTCATTGACAAGTACATTTTGTTAGAGCAGTCTTGTTATAGGGAAGGATAAAGTTAGATATTAAAGTACATATATATATGTGTTGTGTTTTTTTTTAAGATTTTATTTATTTTATTTTTTAGAGAGGAGGAGGGAGAGAAACATCTATGTGTGGTTGCCTCTCACTTGCCCCCTTTTTGGGGACCTGGCTCGCAGCCCACGCGTGTGCCCCAGACTGGGAACGGGCCGGCAGTCCTTTGATTTGCAGGCCACTAAGCCACACCAGCCAGGGCATATGTGTTTATTTATTTTTTTTTTTTTTAAGATTTTTTTTTTTTAATTTATTTGCTTTCAGAGAGAGGAGAAGGGAGGGAGAAAGAGCAATGTACGGTTGCCTTTCACATGGCCCTCACTGGGGGCCCGGCCCGCAACCCAGGCATGTGCCCTGACTGGGAATCGAACCGGGACCCTCTGGTTCCCAGCCCGCGCTCAATCCACTGAGCTACACCAGCCGGGCCATATGTGTTTATTTTTAATAAAAGGTAGAAATCCTTTTCCTGTGAAAACTAGGTAAGCCTTATCTCAAAGGATGAACCAAAATAAGTTATTTGCATAATCTAAGATGAATTTGGGGAAATGTTATAAAACAAGGGGAAAAATTAAAGCATTTGTTTCTAAGCAGGATATGACTGAGTCTCTTAAAGGCTCTTCTTTTGTTCAAGTGATAAAGTTGTATGAGAGAGCCCCACTTCCTCCTTCTCTTTCAGCAAGTGAGCACACTGGAGAAAAGCAGTAATCATAGGAAATATTCGCTCTTTTTTTACTTTCTCTTACTGACACCTTTCTTTGTTGTGGCTCAAATTTACAGGGTCATGAGAAGGAAGCATTACAGTTAATGGCAACATATCTCCCCAAGGACACCTCTCCAGGATCAGCCTATCAGGAAGGTGGAGGTCTCTATGCATTAGGTCTCATTCATGCCAATCATGGCGGTGATATAATTGACTATCTGCTTAACCAGCTTAAGAATGCCAGCAATGATGTAAGTGTTAGAATGGAAAACTACATTTCCATTAGTTCAGAGTTCAGGCAAATATATTTGCCAAATTGTTTTAGTGAATAGAAATTTTGTTATATTTGGGAATTCCCAAAATAGTACTGTTCTCATAGAATTTTTTTCTAAAAACTAATTTCCTTTCCTTCCTTTGAAGTTAAAATTATGCTTCTCAATCATTTAAATGTGGTAACAAGAAAAAGTATCTGGGTATCTGGTATTTGCAAAACAGACATTGCATTCCCACACTTTATAGTCTTGTAATGTTATAAGTGACCTTAGTGATTATTTAGTCTAATCCTGTCATTTTACAGGAAATTAAAGCTCAAAGAAATTGCATACACTCTTGGAAATCAGAATTCTTGCTTATTTTGATCTTTGATAAGCTTTAAAACATAAACTTTTAGAAAAACTTAAGTAGCCCTGTCTTGTTTTAAAGTACCTTGAAATAGGATTTTGGACTTTAATGTTTATTGTAGAGTAGGCTCTTTTAGAAAACTTTGAGGAAAAGCTGAGTCAGCCAAAAAACTTGTCATCCTACTTAAGTGAAAAGATTGAGGCCAATAGAAACATCTGTCCCAGCTAGCAAACCCCCAACACAGTCCTTATCTACATTTACACGTACCTTTACCTCCTTTCCTTGCGTCTCAGGTGAAAACTTTCCTATCAGACAAAGCTTTTTGGCTGCCAGCAACAGAAACCACCTCTAACTGAAAGGAGAAGCTGGTGAACTACTTCTCACAAAGGTTAAGAGTGAGGGCAGCTCTATGGATTTAGATAACAGGAACTAACGGAATTTTCTCTTCTGGACCTTACTGTCAGGATGAGTGAGCTTGAAGGTTTTTGGTTCTTGATTCCACTTAAGAAAGATTAAAATTCCAGAGGAGCATCCAGCCTATCTTGGGTCATAAGCCAACACTTTGGCTAGAGAAAGATGGCAGCTTCTTAAATGACAGTCCCACTAGGACTAATCAGCAGGGGAGGAGTATTCAAGCAAGATTGGAGTTCTTTCACCGATAAAAGGATATTGTGCATTCAAAAATGACATGACCAAGTTTCCTCCTTCAACTAAAGACTGACTTTTGCTCTTGACTCCGTTTTCTCCCACTTTACTCACAGCCGTGTTCCATTAGATCCCTTTTTCTCCTCTTCAGCCTCCCTCTGTGCTGCCTCTTCCCCCTCAGCCCGTAAGGACATTCAGCACTTTCCTCTCCGAACAAAAGCCGTTCTTGGCACTTGCTTCTTCTTCTTCGTTGTTGTCCTCCTTCTCTTCCTCTTACACAAACACATGGGAAGAGTTGTAGGCTCTCTCCACTTTTCGTTTCTGTCATTCACTTCTCAGCTCACTATTTTGCAACAGCAAGCTCTACTCTTTCTTTTTTTAGCACTATTGTTTTGAAAGTGAAATTGCTGAGGTTACCACTGGCCTTTTGATTATCAAATTCCTTGATCATTCTAACTAGGCAAAATGCTCTACATACTTAATATTAAAACATACTTTGAAATTAGAATAAAAGCTTAGATTTTAAGTACAATGTACCAGATCAATGGAGGCCATGCTTTTTCCCTAGATCGTTCGACATGGTGGCAGTCTGGGCCTTGGTTTGGCTGCCATGGGGACCGCACGCCAGGATGTGTATGATTTGCTAAAAACAAACCTTTATCAGGATGATGCTGTGACAGGTAATAAGTGATTCTTTCTAAAGACAACAAGTTTTAGGATTACTTATTGTAACTGTAATATTTACTTTCTACCTATAATTCATAGCCTCTTAAAAATCTTAACAGATTTTTCTACTTGAAGAGGGAGTGAATTTTTCCCCATTTGTCAGACTCGTAAAAATATATTTTGTGATATACAGGCTTTTAACAATGGTATATGCTGTGTGTCTCACTGTATAACTGACTTTTTAAATAAACGTTTACTAGTGATCTACTTGTGTCATGGAGCTATCCGTACTGCTTGGTGATAAGGTAGAAAAATGTCATGCCTCCTTTGAAATTAATATAAGATTCTATGGTGCCTTCAGTCAAGATGTGAAAGGAAAATAGCTATAAATATGTGGATGTACTTGATTATAAAATACCCTCCCTTTTATCAGATGGTTTGAAAAAATGCTACCAGAAGCTTGTTTGGATAGCTGAGGCTAATACTCCAATTCCAATAAGATAAGTTTATTGAGTTTTCTGACATAGCTCTTATTTTTTGATATTTTCCTTTTTACTCAATAGGGGAAGCAGCTGGCCTGGCCCTAGGTTTGGTTATGCTGGGCTCTAAAAATGCCCAGGCTATTGAGGACATGGTCGGCTATGCACAAGAAACTCAACATGAGAAGATTCTGCGTGGTCTTGCAGTTGGCATTGCATTAGTAATGTATGGGAGGATGGAAGAGGCCGATGCGCTCATCGAATCTCTGTGCCGTGATAAGGTGGATTACACATTACTGATCCTCTTCTCCCTGCACCCCTTTACCCACCATTTGTAAAACACTCAGTAGCTCCACTAGAAATTATCTCTGTTCCCCTCAGAGTACATTTGTTGATAAAACTTTTCACAGGATACATAAGATCTAATAGAATTTAAGAAAGAAAAACACTGAAAGGTGTAAATACGAGTAATTTGAGGATTTTAAATTTAATGAAGATTTCAGATCAATGGTTTTCAGATAAGGAGACCTTAAAGTTTTTTAGAAATTTACAAGTTGATTTCTTTTGGAAATAGTATTTTTGGAATGATTTCATAATCATTTAATAAGAGATAATTTACTTGTTTTTCATCAAAAACTAGTGCCAATATTATTTGGATGAGGGTTTTTCCATTGTCTTTTGTTTGCTTTTTAAAGTCATATTGGTTATTATAAGTATTCAGTGGTAATACTGTCCTCTATAATCTGATTAAAAAACTACTGCTATAATTTACTGGTACAACTACTAATTATTTTGCTCAACTATCAGACCTCTGTATCTCTTCCACTCAGTGTTCAGTGCCCAAAAATTAATTAAATGATAAAACAAAAGCAAATTAGAATGTAGAATAGACCTAAGCTTCTTTGTTCATTTGATAAGAGGAAGTTGAGTGCCACAGGGCAGTAACTGTTGATACTGAGTTTATATTTCCTAAAATGTGTGAGACAGGACAGGCATGTGGCACAGAACTTTGGAGATTGCAAGCAGTTAATTCCTCTCATGTTAGTCTTATTTCCCCATTCATTTAGAAAATTCCCCATTCATTATCAACCACAAAAGAGTTCTTGAGTTCTTTCTTTTTTAATCTAAAATGAATTCTCCCAGTTCATGCAACTATGCCCATTAGTCTATAGAAGTTACTGTTTGAAATGATAAGTTGATGATTGATGTTGAATTTTTTTCTTAGGACCCAATTCTTCGACGATCCGGAATGTACACCGTAGCCATGGCTTACTGTGGCTCAGGTAACAACAAAGCTATTCGACGCCTGCTACATGTTGCTGTAAGTACTGGGACCTTTCCTGGGGATGGGGTGGAAGGTAAAATTTTCAGATGGACCCTAAGTATTTCGGTGAGTGTAGCACCTATGCCACGTGACCACTACCTGTGGTCTCAGGTTCAGATTCTCATTCATAGGCCACAATCAGCCATATGCTAGCACCAAGTTCATTTAGCTCTTCATAAGGATGTAGGACAGGATGTCAGTATGAATGAAAGTCCTTAAAGTCACTCAGGTGCAACTTCTGAAACCCTACTCCAAGGGGCACCCTCATTGTAAGAGACAAGACCGTGTGACTGTGCAGCCACCCTAGGGCTGGGAAATCTAAGAACAATAGGAACCACTTCTTCTTATAGCCTGTGGAGTTAGCTTTTAGGCACCCCCAAGGGACATGCTCTATTCCAAGAGACACATTACACAGGAAAGCCAATGGCCATGTTTTCCAAGAGCCTTTTCCACTCAATCCTCCTAATCCAGATATAGCTTATCAACAATAAATTATGTTGCCTATAACACAGCGGGCATTCCACGTATGTCTTAACTCAGTATATGTCTACTCTCAGTGCTGGGAGAAGATAAACCCAAGGTCATCTTCCCATGCAGAATGGGTTTTAAACCATCATTAACTCCTTCTTCCCAGAGATATTCACATCCCACAGTATTTATTAATAATTTATCCTTTATCAATGCAGAATGTGGTACATTCTAAATGTTTGTATTTTTCTTGAGCCGTAGGACATAAGTTTTTGAAAATAATGTTGAAGGAACAGATTGTCAGTGTAGCTCATTAAAGCCATAATGCAGCTGAAATAGTCTTTAGAAGTAGCCCTGAAGCTTAATCACCAAGTTTTAAAACTTCTAAGCCCTGAAATGAAGAAATTCTCAGATGAGGTTTTCTAAATTAGAAAAGACATTCTAATAGAGGAATAACATGTTAACGAGGTGTAGTTTATATTTGAATGACATGGGCCTCATATGGATTTTCTCTGGTAATAAAATGCATCGTATAGTGTAACCCTTAATTTCTTCCCAGGTGAGCGATGTTAATGATGATGTCAGAAGGGCAGCAGTAGAATCGCTTGGGTTCATTCTATTCAGGTAATAATCTCTAACTTCCAGTTCTATTTGTGTTTCATTTCTTTTTGTATTTCATTTCTTCTTATAGTCAGTTAACAGTTTAAACAGAAACTCACATAGCTGAGGAACATGTCTAGGTTCAGAGTGAGGACAATTTAATAATAAGATCAGTACTGTTCACCTGAAAAAGAAGCTGGTGTGTCTTGGAATTCTGACAACCTATTTGACAAATAGTAAAATGACTTTTTAATTTTTTTATTCATAACATTTCTGCTTATTAATTTTTAAACCTGAGTAATACCTTCAGTACTCTTCTTGCCGTGTATATTGGTAATTCAGATATGATGCTATCTTTTACATAGGTTTGTAAAGCTCTTGGAATTTTTTCATGAAAATAAAGGCAGTAGGCTTTGTTTAAATGCAAAAGGGCAAAAAAATTGCCGGTATAAAGATACTATTTTGGACTTGAAGATTTGAAGATGCCCTTGGCAGTAGAATATAGTTGTGATTAAGAGGACACACTCTGAATCCTGTATCGAATCCTGGCTCCGCCCGTATTGAATCCTGGCTCCGCCACTTATTAGCCAAGTAACTTATATCTTGGCTAATATCTTAGGCTTATATCTTAGCCTCCTAGGGCCTCAGATTCCTTGTCTGTGAAATGGGTGTATATTAGTACTTAACTTGAGAACAGTGCTTTTTGATGATTATCTAACGCCTTTAGGACAGGCTCTGGCAATAGTAAGCCCTGTTTAGTGTGTGATAGTGATAATTTTAATAGTGTTGGTAGATGCGGCCCTGGCTGGTGTGGCTCAGTGAGTTGAGCGCCAGCCTGTGGACCAAAGGGTCACCAGTTCAATTCCCAGTCAGGGCACCTGCCTGGGTTGTGGGCCAGGTTCCCAGTAGGGGGCACACAAGAGGCATCCACATACTGATGTTTTTCTCCCTCTCCTTCTCCCTCCTTTTCCCTCTGTCTAAAAATAAATAAATAAAATCTTTTAAAAAATAGTGTTGGTAGGTGCAATAGTACCTCTTCCAACAGTTCTCATCGTCCGCTTAGCTCTGATCTCAAATACTACTTTTTAGTTTTATCTTAAAATATAATAAAGGAAAATTAAAAGTACTTCTTAAGCTCTATTTGGACACTGCTTGTTATAGCTTATAGCTTGTTATAGCTTACTTGTTATTTCTTATACAATAAAATAAGTTTCCAGGGTATATGTTAGATGAGTCAAGTTCATGTTCTTTTAATCTCTGGAGTAGATTTTCTACCTTGAGTTGTGAGGAGTGAACCTTTGTTGTAAAGATTGTGCTATAACTCGACAAATATTTATAGAACATCCACTGTGGATGATTACAGGATCTTCTCCACTATATCCTAGATAGGAAGCTGTCCAATTACTGCAAGCTATAAAATATTTTCTTCCTGTTGTGGATAAAAATGTTGAGTAAAACAGCAAAGCACAGACCCATATGGCATGCTAATTGATTTCTCCTTACACCAATCAGTTTTATTGAATTACGTTGTTCAACCAAATGCTACCATTCATCCGATTATCCTTTAATCTCCATTTGTCCAACTTGTTCACAAAGACACTAGAGAGCCATCACTGAATTCTAAAGACATGGTGTCACGCGGATCTCCTAGTCTAGTACCTCAGAAACAGGGTAGGTGATTAGTTGCTTATTGTTTCTTTGTAAATCAGTAGATGGGTCTTCATTGATTCCTTTTCTAAGATCCTACAAAATCTACATGTGTTAAGCTATTCTACATTTTTTTGAAAGACCTGCAACAGACTCCACAATTTTAACTTTTCAAATCCTGTTTTTTTAAAAGATTCTTTGTGAACATTGGGATATTTTATTTAGGCACTTTGTGTACCCAGTCCTTTGTGTACCTTTTCCATTTCCTGTCTTTCCTCAGGTTTGTCATCAGTGACTCCATAATTACATTGACAAGTTCTGTTTTACGCAGAAGGTTCATGTAGCTTAGAGACTTGAGTTCATTTAAGTGGTCATTCTGTTCACCTGTTTTGCATTTCGATCCGTCTTCACATTACCTTTTATCTTTCTAATCTAAAAATCATTCTTCTGAGAGAAAAGATAGAAGAAGGAAAGTATAAGTTGAATAGTTGTATTTCCTTCCTGCCATCTCTGGTATATCATTCTAGCCAAGCTGTGTGACCCTTACCTTCCCATATTTTTGCTCTAGAGTTTAGACACAGTTCAAAAACAAAAAGAAATGATTTTGTTATTGCCATCCAGAGAGGTTTGGGTTTTTTAAAAATTTTTTATCAGGGAACTAGATAATTTTAGTATGGGAAAGTGTATCTTCTAGATGTACTCTTAGCAACTGTTAGCATGTGTAAAGAATCCTACTCATGACAGTCTCTTTGTTTTGTAGCTGTTAATTCTCCCTAAGAGTGGCTTTATATTTCATATCATGTAAATCATTGGCCTAGTGTGCATATTCTGCCACAGAGGAAGTTGATGAGATAATTAAAAACTTTTTCACTTCTTTTTTAACCTGACGCATCTTTGCACTCAAATTAACAAAATTTATTTTGCCTTTGTAGTTCCTGTAGTTCATATATGTGCTAAATTCCCAGTTGCAGCAGCAGATGTCTCCCAAGAGCTACTTTTAGGCTTTGCCGAGATCTCTCTAGGATAGTCAAATCCAGCTAATGAGTTGTTTGTGTGCTCGTTGTGTGTGAGTGTGTGTATGTGAGAGAGAGAGTTTAAATACATACACAAATTTGGAGGCAATATAGATATGTGGGAAGAAAGTCCTTTTTTCTAGATTGCCTAGGGGTAGACCTTGCCAGTGTGATTGCCATTTCTAGCATTTAGATTTCCAGAAACAATCATAGATGCCTTCACACACATAAAAGACAGTTTGAAATGCTATTAGAGTGATATCTGGAAACTTAATCTTACAACACTTGGCAAAAATACAAATATATATATAAGAATATAAGTATTTATTAAATATGCATATACCAAATCCATCATATAAGAGACTAGAACCAAAACTGAGAAGAATGGGCTTTTTTGTTTTGTTTTGTCTTTAGGAACAAATTATTTTGCCTCTTATTTGAGATAGCCAACCCTTAATGCTGCTAAAAACTCTTAGACTGGTAGGGACAAAAGCTTTGATGATTTTGGAATTAAATTTATTAGATATACTCTTTCTGGCAGCAGACATAGAGCCTGAAAGATCTATGTATTTAGAACCAGGTTGTAGGAAAGGATTCTGACATTTGGAGAATACATACCTGATTTAGGCTGAGCTGCTTAATAGCCAACATATTTCTTGAAGTAACTTTCTTAAATGAGTTGCATGGAGGAGGGAGTGATAGAACAGTAGGTTCAGGCATAAAAATGGGTCAACCCGAAAAGAAAAGGCTGTCTTCACTGCAGACCCCCTCCACCCAAATGTATGAGATTTGCGTAAAAATAAAATAACAAAAGTAAAAAGAATTGTCTGCCATTTATAGAGTGCTCACATGTACTCATCCTTATAAGAACCCTGTGAAATGTAAGTGAGGAAACTGAGGTGCAGAGAAATTCACTTTTTTGTAAATTCAACCAGTTAGGTAGTAATTGACATAGATTGGATTTATTCCCAAAATGAAATAATGAGAGGGTAAATTTTAAAATTTTGTGCCTGAAGTTCAACCAAGTCTTTGGTCAAGCTTTGGCAACATGATCTCAGTTCATGAGACCATTCAAGTTTAGCTTCTTGGATTGAGGTAACAGTCCAGTTTAAGATCCTGTTATTTTCTGTGATGTACACCTACTGTCCTCCCTACTCCTTCCATCCAGGCAATTTCCTGATCAAAGCAAACTCATGACTACATGGAATAAACCAGGCTATAAATGGCAATCTTATCTCCAGATGTGATCTTTATTTTATACACTTACTGTTAGTCCTTTGTTCCTTTATCACTGTTGTTATTATGCCATATGCTTTTAAGGCATTAAAGACAAGGATAATGCTTGTTTGTTTTGTTTTATTTCCTTTGTAGCACAGATTTGCATACAAGTAGGAACTAAATAAATTCTTATAAAGATGTTATTTTTTAAGCCTGAAATGTATTGATCTGATTTTATTTCATTCGACTACCTTAACAGTTAACCAGAGTGCTAGATTATTTTAATTTGCAGCTGTACAAAACGATTTTTTTAAAGATTTTATTTATTTTTAGAGAGAGAGGGAGAAAGAGAGGGAGAAAAACATTGAAGTGAAAGAGAAACATCAGTAGGTTGCCTCTTGCATGCTCCCTGACCAGGAACCAAACCCACAACCGAAGTATGTGCCCTGACTGGGAACTGAACCAGCAACCTTTTGCTCTGCAAGATGATGTGAGACCAACTAAGCCATACCGGTCAGGGCCAAAATTATTTTTTTCATGAAGTATCTGTCCAAATAAAGACAATTGGGTGATCTTGGTGTATAACTCTTAGTTTAGGACATGATATGATAAATGACTTAAGTTCTTTATATAATTCTTGGTGCGTTTATATCTGTTTCATCATCCTTCTCATCATTATATTAGATGAAAACTGTACCACTTCTTCTATACATAACTGACTTGCTCTTCAGTTTTGTCACCTTCATTTTCAGTGAGAAGAAGAGTATCTAGTAGAATGATTGAAGAAGACTGAATAGTTGAACTTCGGAGCCTCAACGGGCTCTGGTACATGGCAGGATTAATCCCATTCCGCGTTCCATGTTTTATGAAAAACTTTGAGTTCTCTGCCATTGGATTCTGGAAGATATTACTGGAACATTTTCTAAGAGTTTTTACTGATCTCGTGGCCCAGTAATTGCAGGTGATGAATCTGCCAAATGCATCCCGAAATGTCTTGTTGAAGAGGGTGTAGACCAAAGGATTCACTCCTGAGGAAACATAGCCTATCCACACAAATACCTCCAAGAGCATTTTGAGAGTAGTCTGGTTGCAAGAATCACATAAAACTAAAGTTATATTTGTAATAAAAAAGGGGCACCACATAAGCAAAAAGAGGAAAAACACAATCCCTAGAACCTTTGAGGCTCTCTGTTCATTGGAAATGGTCTGCAGTGACTTTTTTCCAACTGTGGACATTCTTCGCATAAGTATGTCATCACTTAAGTTGGGCAGAGTTTTGTCC
This sequence comes from Micronycteris hirsuta, assembly GCA_004026765.1. Taxonomy (NCBI): domain Eukaryota; kingdom Metazoa; phylum Chordata; class Mammalia; order Chiroptera; family Phyllostomidae; genus Micronycteris; species Micronycteris hirsuta. Next base: position 44,282 of record PVJI01001885.1, read on the forward strand.
TTGTTACAATCACCTAGCATTGCCACCTTTTCAGGTGATGAGCAAGGTGTTTCATCCCTTTGGAAAACTGTGGACACAGTCAGCCATGTTAGGCGTTGAGGTGGCTTGTTTCTGACAAAGTAAGCTTTCTTCTGTAAAGCATGGATAGTGAGAAAGTAGGTGACGATCATGATCGCCAGAGGTGTGAAGAAGGAAGCCAGTGAGCCAAAGAGCATGAAATTGCCGAAACGATCTTTTGTCAGTTCACAAGTGATGTTACTTTGGTTACTCTCATCAGTTTCTATCCCTTTAATAGGGACTGGAACAGCAATGCCTAAGGAAGAGGAAACAAGATAAACTAAGTTAATTTTATGATCTTTGATACTTAGGTCCTTTTAGAGTTGATTTTAGTAATTTTTTATGGTTAGTATATTGTAATTACTGGTATCCACAATGCAGAATTTGTCAAGGCACTTAATCAATGGAAGATTTGACAAGTAGAACCTAAGTAAGCAAACCTGCTGTTTTTAGAGATTGGTTAGTGATTTCAGGTTTATAATTTAAGCTTCCCTTATGCTATAATATGTTAATGAAATAGTAGATAAATGTCTTCGTTTATTCTCCATTTCTCATAATCTGGTTTTGTTTGTTGATCTATCCCAGGTTAAAGGAAAGGAATTCAGACGAGAAGCTGCTTTTATCTTAATATCCAGTGTAGTTTGTTGTTCTAAGAGACTTTCACAGTATGCGATATCTTAATTCTGAATAAGTATCGATTATCTTTGATGTTAACACAGTTTCAGTTAACAGATAGTTATCTTTTGATGTTTGTGAATGTCTTTTTTTTTTTTTTTTTTTTTTAAGATTTTATTTATTTATTTTCAGAGAGAGAAGAAGGGAGGGAGAAAGAGCAATGTATGGTTGCCTCTCACATGGTCCTCACTGGGGACCCGGCCCGCAACCCAGGCATGTGCCCCAACTGGGAATCAAACCGGGACCCTCTGGTTCCCAGCCCACGCTCAATCCACTGAGCTACACCAGCCAGGCTGTTTGTGAATGTCTTTTAATCTTTTACTTCTTAGGGAGAACTAAGGGGTTTGTTGTTTTTTTTAAAATGCTACTTAAAACTTTGAGAGTATATGAATGGTGAAATTTATTTTCAAGATTGAGTTCCTCTAATAGATATGAAAGAAATGTTCCTCATGCTGATTTTCTAATACTTTAAATACCATAAAATAAATATTTAAATATGATCTTGCTTGGTGAAGTGACTTATTAGGAAGACAAGTAACACAAGTGTTAGCCTGAATCTTTTACTTTTGAAACAAAACATATTTAAAAATAAGTCTGAATTTAATCTTTAGAAGCCTTTAGAATCCATGTGTTGTTTTATGAATCTAAAAGTATTCATTATCTATACAGACTTCTTATGTAGCTAAAGAGCCCTTGACAAGAATGTTTTCCTCAAACCCTCTCTAATGGAGTCCACTGCTTTGCTCACTTTTCCGCAGGAAAACCACCAGGAGGGGCGTTCTGTACACTTACACTAGGGGTCAGCACACTACAACTTGAGGGCTAAATCTGGCCTGCCTTCTGTTTTTGTCAATAAAATTTTATTGGAACACAACCATACTCATGGTCAGTGTATTTCTGCAGCTACTTTTGTTCTGCTGCAGCTGAATAGCTGTGAAAAAGCCAGCAGGCTTAAAATATTTAGTATGTTGCCTTTTATAGAAAAAGTTGGCTGACCCCTGCTCTACCCTCTTACTTCCAGGTAATCATTCCTCTGTTCCTTCCCCTCAAAATACTTCCCTTTTAAAGTCTATTTGATTAATTTATACCACTCTATTCTCCATTTATCTACCAATCTCCAGGACATCTGTCCATCTTGCTCAATAGCTCCTTGTTATAGTCTTCCTCTCCTCTGTTCCATTGATAGCATCTTCCATGACTTCATCCCATTGATGACCCTCTACCACCTTAATTTTATTTTCTTGAACTTCGCAACTCTGATTATTATTATTTGCACTCCTGAAGCCATTCACAAGTTCACCTAGAAGTGTCCCTTATCTAAAACCATGAATTTTGATATTTCTTTCTTGTCCTGCTACTGTTCATTACTGTAGAACTTCTGTTTCTGTTATCTTGATCTCTAGTTCATCCTTCCTTCTCTTTTTTCACGTTCCATTAACCTCATAAGGCTCACATTCCTTCTCAACCGGCATGATGGTAAAACAGTAACATTTTCGTTTCTCCTGGTACTTTTTATGCCCTTACCTTCTTTTCCCTGAAATACCTTACTGTTCCCAGGTGTTACCTAGGATAACCATAAATCCGGAAGAAGAAAGGGAGCTCTTTTCAACACTTGGCAGAATTTAAAAACGGAACTAAACCCGTCATCTGCTTTTTCGTTTACTAAGTTACTGAATTGTCATTGGTTCTACAAGACAAAGTGTGATGACATGAAAAGAGCACTGATCTTGGTTTTGGTACTGAGAAGCTGTAAGAATCCTTAAGCCAACAATTCAAATCTCTAGGTTTTTTTCCTCATCATGTAGATTTGAAAGAGTAGATTTGTAAGATCCCTTCCAAAGCTGTAAGTCTGCGATCTTTTTATTTTTTTATTCCTGCATACTTATAACTTTGTATTAGTCTAATTTACTTAATATATCCCTCTTCCTTGAGTGTAAAGATTCTTTTTCTTACTCATTTTTGTAGTTTTAATACCTAGCACATCATAAGTACTCAGTAAAAATTTGATCAGTTTATAAATTCATGTTATCCAGCCTTAATTGAGGTGCCATATCTACCAACAGGCTTTTTGTATATTGGCTTAATCATGTTTCCCAGTTTCAGATGTTTTAATTCTTAAGAACCTATTTCTCCTATTTTCTTCCTGCCTTTGCCCTTTCTCCCCACCCTACCCCAACACACACACTTTTCCTCTTCCCCATCGCGGTGAACTTACCAAAAGTTGTGGGTCATTCGACATGAACTACTTTAGGTTTCCTCCTCTTCATTTTAAATTTTGGTAATTATCACCCATTAATCTCCCATGCTGTTTGTCTAGCTTCTTTTTTGGAGAGAGCCTCTTTGGCTGTCAGCTAGCCCCTGCCCCCCAAACTAGCCTTGTCTCACAATTTGTAAATCTCTCCATACTGAATAGACTTTTCCTTGACCCTACTTTCTTCCCAAGCCAGAGTAGTAACACTCCTTACTTTTACCTCCAGACTTTTCAAGAGGTTTGGCCCTGAAATTATCATTTCGGGAATAAAAGGTTAATTTCACTGTCTTGCTTTCTGCCCCAGTGTTCGTGTTCTGATTAGAGAGACATATCTTTTTTTTTTTTTTTTTTTTTAGAGAGAGGGGAAGGGAGGGAGAAAGAGAGGGAGAGAAACAGCAATGTATGGTTGCCTCTCACATGGCCCTCATGGGGACCTGGCCCGCAACCCAGGCATGTGCCCTGACTGGGAATCGAACCGGGACCGCTTGGTTCCCAGCCCGCGCTCAATCCACTGAGCTACACCAGCCAGGGCAGAGAGACATATCTTTTTCTTGCTTTCCTTTTAGCATTCTAGGCCTCTCCTGATTTTTCTTTTTATTCTTTCAGTGTTTTATACCTTGAAGAAGTGAATCTGCACATCAGGCTATGAATGATCATAATAATTCTAAATCTGTTTTTCTGACATTAAGTTGTAAGAGGCTTGAGTCATTCATGCTATACTTCATGCTAAGATACTATTTTATAGCAACTATCTTTGCGCATTAAGTATGGGCAGAAGGGCATAAAACAGTTTAGAAGGAATGTGACGTCTTTCTATAAATCATTTCTGAACATTATTTGTATCTCTTAAAGCTTCTAATTAAACATACTTAAAACACTTAAGCAAGACATTTACTGCCTTTAGTATGTATACATTTATGACCTTTGATACCTACATATAAAATGCTCAGATTATTATTTTCTTTTTTCCTACTTACTTTTCTTAGATGTGACTTAAGATGCTTTTTGTTGTTGTATTTTGATATTATCTTGGTATTCTGTATGCTACCAAGACCTTAATGGTCTGCTATCAGATGTGAAAACTGGTTTTAGACTTACCCTTCCTGCACATCAAAATCAAAGCAGGAAGATAACTCAGTAAATATGAAGATTTTTGTTTCTGAGAAGATGAATTTCTCTGCATTTTCACACTTTTTGCTGATAGTATGGTTTAGAAACTATATGATGAGGTATAGGAGCTTGTGTTGATGTGTCAGTAGGCTGCCCAGACCTCTCGTGCTGAGTTTCATGGCTTACCAGGCCTGTAACCCTCCTGGCCAAATGGAACCAAAGGCTGTATGCACCTCCCCACACCCTGACATTCCCCACATACCTATTGAAATTAACCACACCACTGTAATCTTGATGAGTGCTGTAGCTCGTGAGTTATATTGATTGGCCTGGATTGGCTTTTTGATGGCTATATAACGATCCACTGAAATGGCACAGAGGTGCATAATGGATGCAGTAGAAAAAAGAACATCAAGAAATAACCAGACAGGGCATAGAACAAGTGGGAGGGGCCACATAGCCTCTGAAAGAAAGAAACACAAAACAAAAACATTTATTCTGCAAAATGGCACCCTTCAATCTGCAGTTTTTCTTCAAAGTGCTACATATTTTTTAACCTTTTTTTATCTGAAATTTGATGACTTAAACTCCACAAGATGTTTAACTTCATATAATGGACTCAATAATATTAAATATATTTATATAGATGGTACCTTCTAAATACATTTTTTGTTTCTATAATTACAACCCTTTTCTAAATCAGTAATTTAGCATTATTTTGACTTTTGCTCTTTTGTCCATTCTTTTTGGGATCTTTCAAAAATTTACACAGTGCTCTCCCTGGCTAGGTGGCTCAGTTGTTAGAGTGTCATCCTAATATGCCAGAGTTGAGGGTTGTGTCTCCAGTCAGGGCACACAGGAGAATCAACCAGTGAAGGCACAAATAAGTAGAATAGTAGATCGATGCTTGTTTTCTCTCTCTGCTCCCCTTCCCCTCTCTCTCTCAAATTAATAAATTTAAAATTTTAATTTGCACAATGTTGCACCTGGAACTTAACCTTGCTATTCAAATAAAATTCATTTTTAAGCTGCTATTACATAAGAAAACCTTCTACCATATGGAGGAAGCAGTGTAATGTGCCAAAAAGAGTATTAGAATGAAATTCTCAGTGAGGTCTGGGATTTGGGCTCACTTCTAGCAATAACTAGCAACATGAACCTTGTTGATAGCAAACTTTCATTTGGTGAAATAATTAAGTGAAATTACTTGTTTTCTTTTTGACAGAAATAGTTCTTGAATAGAATTTGTAAAAGGAATGACCTTAGGTTATCCTGAGGAAAAGTAGCTTGTTATCCTTCCATATACCATCATTCACTTCCTTCAAGCTCTGGAGATAATAAGTGATACAAACTTTTGGTTGAAAAAGAAAATTTCAGGATTAGACATAGTTCTTAATTTATTTAACAAACTTTTTAAAAGAAAGCACTTCCTATATACCTCATACAGTCTTAAGCACTTTAGAAACATTAACTTCTTTAAAATTTAAGTCTTTGGATATATGGTATTGAATATTCTACAAAGCTTTCCAATAAATTTACTTAGACAAATATCCACACATAATAGTGATTTGATAATTGCGTATTATACATATACCCACTACATACAGGTTTTTTTAAGTTAGATTTTATTTATTTAATTTAGAGAAGGGAGAAGAGAGGGAGAGAAATATCGATGTGAGAAACATCGATAGGTTGCCTCTTGTATGCACCTGACCAGGGACCGAACCTGCCACCCATGCATGTGCTCTGACCGGGAACCAAACCAGCAACCTTGCACTTTGCTGGACATCACCCAGCCAACTGGGCCACACCAGTCAGGGCCCCACTACATACAGTTTTGTAGTTTCAAAGCTAAGATTTATTTTAGGTTTTTCCCTAGAATATTTCAGTTAGGATTCATTTTACCAAAACGCACACTCACAGGGAGGCTTTGGAAATTACTGTTACTCCAGTATAGAATAAATGTCATATATATGAGATTATCTAAATCCTTTTTACAGTTGGCCATAGATCCACTGACAAAATGTAAACTACTTTTCTTTTTCTGGTTTTTGCAAGTGTGTCTAACTTTGACAGACATAAAATGATGGGGAAAATTGACAGGGGACCAAAGTAACATCTCAGGATTTTGGAGTACCGGCAGACCCTTCCATTGTAAACTTTTAAATTCAAGGAGCCTAGGGGTGGAGAGAGGTTAGCATCCTAGACCAAAAAAAGAGAGACCGTAATTTAGAAAAAGAAGTTTTAGAGACTCGAATATAGTTTTTTAAGAATCAAATAGGGTTTCAGTGAAAAATATTTGGGTACTTCACAAAAAAGGTGGCAAGGCTCACAAATCCACTTTCTGGTGCCTTCTGCTTCCAGAGTTGGTATGTGGCATTCTTAATAGGAATATTAAAATTTATTTTTTCTTAGAAACAGGATAACAAAATCAGGATGAATTTTTGTTCAGAAGGATAAATTATTGCTTGGTACTTGGTTCAGTGTTCAGCAGCTTTAAAAAGGATTAAAGCATTGGGTGCAAGGAGTAATTCCTGCCTTTCAGTAAATTACTATAATCATATTATTCCTACTTCATTCAGTTGGGGGTGGGAATAACAGATGGAGATAATAAATTATACAGTCCCTGAGCTGGAAGGGACCTTAGAGATTATATCACTGATTTTGCAGATGAATAAATTTAGGTACAGGCTAAGCCTTTAAAGAAGAGAGGAAACATTTATTCGTAAAACTTGAAAATATTCTTTCAAACCTTGCTGCTCAAAGCGTGCTCTTCAGATCAGCAAAGATTGGCTTGGCATGACCAGGGAGCTGGTTAGTGCTGTAGGTTCTTGGGCCTAATCTCAGACTGCTGAATTAGACTCAGCAGTTGAACAGGGCACCCGGGTGATTTGTATGCAAATTAATGTTTGAGAAACTCTGCTTTAGAAAACTTTCTGGAAACAGTTGTGTCTGGCTTGATATTTACTAATGTAGGACAGCCACTCAGAATGCCTCAGAAAGGAACTTTTGGGAAACTTCTCAAAGTAAATAATGTCAGAGAAATCTGTGTGTAGAAAGAATCTAATCAATTAAATTTTCTCCCTTTTAACTGCCATATTCAGGTTTTCTATTAGTGGGAAAGGACCTTGGACAGTCAGAGGTGGCAACATTTGACCTGAGCTTAATTAAGCAAACCAGTGGTCTGCTCATGACTGAGAGCTTTTCATTGGAAACTTGAAGTGAAGCTGCATTCTGAACTGTCCTGAAGTTCTAGACTTAGGACTGAGTAGGATGTAGGAAAATACTCAGCTCTAGAGCTACATCCGAAATACTGATCATAATTAGGATTGTTAAAGTCCGGTAATTAATGTCATATCTTAGGCTTCCTTTCTTTACATGCATGCTCTTTCTATATCATCTTTTTAAATGGGTTTTTAATAATTTAAACTTGCCTATTTAGCTATTCTAATTATGGATTATATATTTTTTTTAATTAAGGGCTGGAAAATTTTAGTCATAAATCTAGTAGCCATGAGCAGGAAGCCACACTAGAACTCTCATACAAAATATACATGTCTCTGGAGGCAGTCTGTCTGGCCCACGTATTCCTAATCACGGGCTGAGAGGGAAAGCTCTTTTGTGCTGATTTAATGAAGCCTGTGAAGCTTTATTAGCCTTATTTTCCATCAGAATGAATTTATTTTATAACTCCAATTTTGGAACAGGGAGTAGGTATTAAAGTCTGTTCAGATCACTAGATTTTTGTTGAGCCAGTGCTTTCCTATTGATAACAGTAGAAATATTGAGACATAGTAGAGAATTTTCTTTAAAAAAAGAAAGAGACTGTAAGGTTTAGGATTAAGAGAGATAGATCTTTAGGATTAAGTTTATGATTCCAATTTTCATGAAATACTAGTGAATAGACTTTTTATGAAACTAACATAAAAGGAACAAATGACTGCATTAAATTAATAGAAATGTTTTATATAAAGCAAAAAGAAAAGGCCTATCTAAATTGCCTAAATAGATTGAGGTAATCTAAGAATTTATACAAATTATAAAAACAGTTTTAGACATTTTCAGTTCATAAAGGCACTTTTTCTAGTCCATTTTCAGTTACTATTAATTTCATAGGCTCAAAGTAAGAAAGATTTCATACTATTCAGAATAACTAAAAGATGCACTTGGTATGTTAAGATACATTAACTATTCCAAAACTTTGTTTTTTTTAGGAGTTTTAATTTGTTTTAAGGATTTATAATGTGATTTGTTGTAATGTATTATTCTCAGCTTATTTCCATAAGAACTTATTATTTAAAATGGAACAATTGCAGAGTTACATAAAAACAAAGAAAAGTATATCTGAGAGTCAGTCTGTGGAAAGTAAGTTATTAGATACTTGAACTAAATTACTGCTATTTTGGAGCTCTAAATTTGACTTTTTCATAAAAACTTAAGACAGAAGGAAAAACATTTAAATTATATAGCATTTGTTGTGCTACAAAAAGAAAGCACATAAAATTTCTCTGAAAAAAATTTACATTTTTCACCTCTTTCCCCCACCCACTTCCAAATTAAACTCAAAGAATTTAATTTCAATAAGGTTTGAATATTGGCATTTCTGTGGATGCCTGAAATAGTTACAAATTGATAATTTTAGAAGCAAAACAAGTCCTACATGAGTCTTGGATTATAGACAGTTCATTATTTATATAAAAGTAGCATGAGAAGCATTTCTCTCAGCCTATTGAGGTCTTGCTTCCAAGTATATCCTATCTGTCTCAAATAAATTTCTATTAAAAATTTTTTTTAAATGTTAGTAGTACAAATGTTTTGTTGTTTAAAATGAAGACTCGCATGCTTTAAATGCAACCATGCCAAAAGGACGGTAGAATGCTATTCAGTTACATAAGTTTCTGTTTTTCTCCCGAACAAGCAAGGTACGACAACCTCACATGCATGGGCCTAGGTCTGCTGTCCTCCGCAGAAAAGCGGCCTGGCAGTGATCTCAGAAATGTATACACGCATTGGTTCAGACCCAGTTACAGCCTTCTGTATCATTTAACACGAAACGTAACTTTTCTAAAAATACTGGATTCTGCCTTTGTCCCTAGAGAAAATTCTATGACCCTCTCGTTAGAGTTACTTAAAATACAAATGTTGGCTGTTTGCCAAATACCACATTTTTTTGTTAAAATAATTTCTCATTATTTGAGAAAGTAGAGTGATAGAGATTAAGTGTGAATTCTAGAGTCAGTTCTCCTGGGTTCAAATCATGTGTCTGCTATTTATTTATTTATTTATTTATTTATTTAATGTCCTTTCTTGTAAAATGGCAATGATATTATTTTTATAGGGTTGCTTTGAGAATTAAATGCAATGATACATGTAAAGTATTTAAAACAATGTCTGGCATAGAGAAAGCACTCAATAAATGTACTGTTATTTTTTGACAGAAATTAGCCAACTAGGCCAGCCATTAAAACAGTCCTACTTAGAAACAATAAGCCATATTATCAGTAGTATAAATCAGTATGTTCATCCAATTGAACTTAAAACTTCCTCAAAAAAAGGGTATGAGAACATGTTTAACTGTTAACTGCCATGAAAATACGCCTTTTACTAAAGTTGAATTTAACTTTTTTTTTTTAATGTATTTATTTTTAGAGAGAGGGGAAGGGAGGGAGAAAGAGGGAGAGAACATCAATGTGTGGCTGCCTCTCACATGGCCCTCCCTGGGGACCTGGCCTGCAACCCAGGCATGTGCCCCGACTGGGACTCGAACCGGGACCCTTTGGTTCCCAGCCCGCACTCAATCCACTGAGCTATACCAGCCAGGGCGAATTTAACTATTTTTATAAATGCCAAAGAAACATAAATAATTTATATGCATTGGCATGCCCGTTTTCGTTTGTTTGTTCGGTTGGTTGGTTTTTTGCTTTGTAACTGGTGTAAAACCTGAATTTTTTTTAACCAGAAACTGATTTTTAACAAGAAACCAAAGTCATTTCTTGATAAGATTTGACTCATTTTATCTGAAACCTGCTTACCCTTTGGGTAAGTTTTTAGTTTGGACAGTTGAGGTATATCATTCGTTTAGAAAGTAATTTATATTAATCTGTAAATCTGGGGCATAGGATAATTCCCTTTTGAAGATTTAAAAGACTGTATTTTTAAAGCTATTCCTAGAGGGCTGTATCTGTAGTTCATAGAGGTCAAAAGTTCATGAACAGATTGGAGCAGGTCAGATCATAAATAGTCCTGATGTCCAAAAAGGACATAGTTTTCAAGTATACATTTTTTAATCTCAGAAATTTTTAGGTTTCTACCCTTACGGAAAAGAGAGACATAGATAAGTGCTTTAATTTTTATTATGAAGCTCCTGTTTTGGTTTTGTTGTTTTTCTGCTACATTTGAGCATATGAAATACTCTGGGGTAGATGTCTTGATGTGATAGCACTTTAAATGTTTCAAGTGATTTAATACTTATGAAAATTTATTCTTGGTCTTTAAAATTTCCACTTTCCAAAAAGAAGTACATTTAGTTGCTTTGCTCCCTCATTTAAGAATTGGGTACAGTAGCATTTCATTGCATAAATGAGTAACTGATTTTTAAATTTTACTGCTAGACATCCATTTCATCTCTGTTCCGATGCACATATAAACTATATCACATATTTAAGTATATAAGCCCTTTTGCATACTGTATTAATACCATACTTTCCAATTATTAGTCCCTGTAATGTTCTGGGCCCTGCTTGACAATTTCGCGGGATACCTGCAGTATAAAGTTTAGCATAACCATGTTACAGACAAGGCGATTGAACACTCTGACATGTGAAATGACTCCTAAGCCAACACAGGAGGCCAGGATTCAAAGCCTGGGTGTCTTGCTTTAAACCCCCCTCCTTTAGCCATTTTATACACCCTTTTTCACCTGTACCACAAATACTGTTTCGACTTACAGATCATGAGACATGGACTAAAATTTAAGATATAAATAAACCGATAATGATCAGTGGATGACCAAATGATGTATATTCTCTCTCTATAGTTCAAATTTATTTAATGTGGAAGGAAAAATTTAGAGAAATTCTTAAACCGTAAACATCCTATTTTTTTATATTGGCATAGGATGTTCTATTTTCCTGTGCCTCACTCAATTATTTCTGATGCAGGCATTGTTAAGACTTAAACATAAGCTACTGATTTGTAGTTGTGGCCTTTAGGAGTTATAGGCAAGACTGTAAAAAACTAGAATTGTATGGGAAAGGCTAAATCCAGTACTCCCAGAGAAGAAGTAACACGAAAGTTGACAGAACACAACTTATTTGAAAGACCATGTTATGCCAGAAGTCATAATCTTGGTCAAATAAAAAGTCAAATCATATAACCAAATATTATGTAAATATGTAAATCATTGGTGGAATAAAATATTTTTGCGTGTACGAGCCACTTTTTAAAATTCAGTACTCTCCTTTTTTTTAACTTAATCTTATTAGAATATTAGCTAATATAAAGTTTCGATGTTACTTTAATTGAATTTCTCTGAAATAACTGAAATCACTCATCATCACTCATAGTGGTAGTTAAATTTTTATGTTTATAGAACTAGAGTTAATTTTGCTTGTACAGATGTCAGAAGTTCTGAGGATTATCTCTGTAATGAGAGAAAATACATGAAAAATCTGTTCCTGCCCTTTAAAGTTAGAAATTCTTATAAATGCATCAATTTAGAAAGTCTGCCTATTTGTTAACCTTGAAAGGCTGTCAAAATATCATAGTATTTATAATATATGCAATTCCTAGTTTATTGAGTGCATTCTTTTGAAGCTTTTTAGAGGGCAGCATGCATTTTTAAATACACTTTCTCATAGGAATACAATATTTTTAATAATGAATGAATGCAGTAATATTTTAGTATATGTGCTGCCGAAGCGAGCACTGAATGCAGGAATATTTTAAATAATGGTCAAGTTCCCAGGTTAGTTCATTTTTTAAAAATCTAACCCTGGGATGCAGCTTAATTACTGATAGTAAAAGTGTTGGGGGCTGTGAAAGATTTTATTTTGTAATTTAAAATTAATATTTAGAAGAATTGTAATGTGATTAAAAGTACATATATTATTTAGGACATTAATAGAAAGATGTTCCACGTGTGTTAAAATATGTGGGGTTTCCTGCTAACCTTTATTGCTAAGAATATCTTGGGCCCCAAAACTTTAATATAAATTTAGTTTTCAGCTGCTGGATACTTACTATTTTCCTGTGGAATACATGGAATTATCTCTCTTATCTGTTTGATATTAATGGACTCATGGATTTTAAAGTTAAAATTCACTTCTATGTAACTCATTGAATCTCATTCATTTAACATAGCATCAATTAAATTTTATGGTGGCATTTTAACACTTTTTGTATGCCTAGCAACACACAGCCTAAGGAGTAAGGTTTCACACATTAAGTTCCTATTATGTACGTGGGGATAAAAGCTTGAATCCAATACCTGTACAATCTTTACTAAATATGCCTAAATGTCTTTATATAATCCTCATTTACTGTATTTCTTTTAAACTTTAGAGAATTAATATTGTTTAGGTTCTCCTTTAGAGTAAGATTTCTGTATTTTTCATGGTTGTGTGTAGCTTTAGATTATTCAAACGATTATAAATTTGTAAAAGGAAGGAGTTAGATAGAAAGACAGTATGAGTGATTAGGGAATCTATTCAAGTGATAGAACCTTGTGCACTGCTTGCTCTGCCACAGAATTTAAAGCCTGGGTAAATGTTGGCTTAGAATGGGAGGAGTTAGCCCATCACCCTTTGATTATATTTTAGAGGTCAAGTACTTAATTTTGGATATCTTTCTATAGTTATAAAAATTAACATTTCAGCCCTGGCTGATGTGGCTCAGTGGATTGAGCGCGGGCTGTGAACCAAAGGGTCGCCGGTTCGATTCCCAGTCAGGGCACATGCCTGGGTTGCGGGCCGGGTCCTCAGTAGGGGGCCACATGAGAGGCAACCACACGTTGATGTTTCTCTCCCCGTCCTTCTCCCTACTTTCCCTTCTGTCTAAAAATAAATAAATGAAATTTTTTAAAAAATTAACATTTCAGCCTGAATATATTAGTTTGAGTGGCAGTTTTTCTTCACCTAATATGCATTGTAGTTAAATAAACTTTGCTTCTGTAACCTGAAATTTTCTTTTTTTAATCACTTAAGGATATGTTTATTGATTTAAGAGAGAGAGAGGAAGACAGAGAGAGCATCGATGTGAGAGGGAAACATTGATTGGTTGCCTCTCATACTCGCCTTGACTGGGCATCAAATCTGGGATTGAACCCGAAACCTTTTTGGTATACAGAGACACAGTGCTACAACCAACAGAGCCACCTGGCCAGGCAACCTGAAATAATTTTATCTTCACCCTGTCAATACAATTCCAAGAAGCCCTATTTTCTTAAAGATAATCATGTTTCTTAAGCATTTAATAAGTGGAATCAGTTTATGCCAAGCATTGAATAAGTTAAATATCCTCTTAATGCTGATTCTTAGGAGTCCTCATATTCATCAGCAGAATTGTGTTTACTCAAATTTTATAACTAGAAATTATATCATCAATCAGAAATTATTTATATCATTTTAATATATCTTTTTATTATAACAAACTAAGATTTCAGTATCAAACTACATTTTTTACTATAATATCTCAGGTATTGGTCACTTATTCTAGTAACCTGGAGGTCTGATTTCTCTTACATATATTAAGGACATGGGTGGTCAGAAATCATAAAAATTAAGTACATGGTTCATCTGTTGGGACACTCTGAGCCAAACCATTTCCTTCAGCAACTAAATGTAATTTTCTTAACATGACACCTGTGTAAGAATTGTGTTTTAAGTCGAAAGTTCACAAACCATAGAAAAATACAAAAAGAATTGTTAGAATAATTCTAATTTTAAATTGAGGTTTAGTGATTTAAATTGAAACTGTGATTCAAAAACCTTATCATTAATAATTAACCCAGTACATAACTGTTAACACAAGTGTCCTAGCTTTGACTTTGTTAAGGGGGAAAAAAGTATTAATAATGGGAAAGTTGAAGTATGTATCTGTTCTTCACTATAATTTTTTAGTAATGTATGCAGAAATCTATGAATATTGCTAATTTGGATGACTTTTGAAATTATTTTATTAGATGACTGAAGAGGGAGTAGAACTGTTTCTAAGAAATTATTTTCGGCTCTTTAAAACTACCATAGAAAATGATGAAAAATGAACTATTTCCTCACTGCATGTTTAAATAATCCACATCCATCTTTAAAGATTAAATAAGTATTCATTTCTCTAGTGTATCATAGTTTTTTGATTTGATGGCAAGAACAAAGTGAAATACTTACCAAACATTATTGTCAAGAGGGCAATCGGCATCACAAGCAATCCAACCAGCAAATCAGCGACTGCCAGGGACATTAGAAAATAATTGGTAGCATACTGCAGCTTTTTCTCCAGTGAAACAGCCAGGATAACAAGGATGTTTCCCCCGATCGTGGGTATTATCACCATGAGTATCAGAAGAGCTGCCCAGCGCGGTTTGTTTCCCTGGTCCTCGCCAATCTGTTTCATTTCCTCGGGTGTCGATTCTGTCTGTAATCCAGACCAGTTAGAAGAGATTAAGTGATCAAATGAGCTCTGCAAAATATGCTCAGGAATTGTGCTTTGTTTGGATGTTCTATAAGAGAAAGCCATTCACTGTTTTTCTGTGATATGATCCAATTCCAGACAATGGTCAGCATGGTCAGTTAGCTAAGCTGGTCATCTGCTTTTTTAAGGCATTGTACCCATGCCAGATACTCGAAGCCGAAGTTGACTTCTTCATTTAAAAACAATTTCAAGTTCTCTAACATGAGAACATAAATGCATCTGTCCACGTCTGTAGGTAAGGCCCGAGTGTTTAGTATTCCGCCGAGGCTCAGATTTCAGAAGGCTTAGTCAAAGAAACCGATAGCTGTGGGAAAAAAAAATAATTAGTTTTTCTCTTTTTTCTTTAGTGGTAGAATTGTGTTTGAATTTGAATATCAAAGAGTTCCCCCAGATACAAAACATGTGGATTGCATTATTTTATTTATTTTCAAAAAACAGTTAGAACACTTGACTTTAATAGCCTCTCCCTTCTCAGTAGGTTTTATGCATTTGTGACAGTGCAGCCAGTTCCCACAACCATGTTCCTGATATTTCAGTGGTTATAATAAAAAGCTACTTGTTATCTTTACTTTATAATAGGTACAGAAAAATAGAAGCATCAAAGCATTAAGTAGTTCTGAACTGAACTTTTTGGTACACACCTAGAAACACTCTCAGCCCACCTGAAATCTAAATCAATGATTTACCAGCTAGAAATTTTTATTTGTAGCTGGGGTTTTTTTTCTGACCAGGTATATCTTAATAGTGATATAAATGTGATTTGCATAAAGCATTTTAGGATTCCTTTAGTTTGAGAGAAGAAAAACAAAATAATAGGTATTACTATGTCCAAGTAATTGTTTTTATAATTTCATCTTTCAAAGAAAGTGTGTTTCTGCAACAGATATTTTCCAAATTTATCACTTTAGCCACATTTGAACCAGTTTTTCATTTGTTTGTTTTAAATAATCATTTTTTCCTTAACTTTCCCAGTTTCCCTGGAAAGGAGGGGAAGCTAAGAGGAAGATTATACCATTTATTCATAAAACCTACAAATTCCATATTAAAAATTTCCCCTTTAACATTGGTAAATTTTTCAGTTTGGTTTTTAAACTACCAAATAGAAATGAAACCTATGATAGCAAATTTTTTTAAGGAAAAAATAGATTAACTCCATTATTTATTTGTTAAATACTCACCTATTATTTGTTCATTTCCTTTATCTGCTCAGTAGACCTTCTTGCTGCTGTGACTGAAGTCCTCCTCTCACTGACTTATTCTGAGCCTCCAGCACTGGCACTGGAAAATAATGAAACTAATGTGTTGTATAGCTGTAAGCATGCCAAGGAGGTTATTTCCCCTTTGATAATATTCGTTTTTAAAGAGTAGCAGCATTCATTATAATTCATAAAGCCACCAGTGAAATATGTCAGACCAGTTCATGACCCTTATTCAAGTTATATTAGGAGCTCTCTTTAATATTTGGGGAATTGTAATAAACTCTATATCATTTTAGCATAAGATAGTCTTGTTTCAGATTACCCTTGGGCTGTTTTTCCCATTTGAAAAAAATAAGATACAATCTAGAGATTCTACAGCTTTCATTCTGTGAAGAGTCTGCCCTGTGATACATACAGCAATTTCAAGAGTTCTAATTTCTAACAGTGAAACAAGATTCTTACCAGCTTTTTATGCCTTTGCTGTGGAACAGAATTTGCTCTGCTTGCAACCTTATATAGAAGAGCACAGAAGGATCTGGATTCTACGTGTGTACATAGGTTTTAGCAGAAACTTTTTCTTTGCTTATTTTTAAACAAATAGCCTCTGAATTTGAGAGTTGGTTCATTGGTAGTTTTCTTTTCACATATATTGGGGAAAATATACAATATGTAATAAAAATATATTTCTGCTTTATTTCAGAAAATGGCTATAAAAATCTTAACAGCTGTTATTGAAGTTTTCTCTCAACTGTAAAACTAGCTTAGTACTAGAACTTCAGTATTTTCAGTTTCTTTTTTAAAAGGTCATCGTGGACCACTTATGTTTTAAAATTATTTCATTACTTCTAGATCAGCAGTAGCATTTGTATGCTTTTTCCTGTTCCAAATTTATATTCCTTAGCTTGTGTGAAAGTTATTGGAAAATACTTAGTTCATTTTAGTTCTATGGAGCACTTGAAATTTTATTCAGTATCTGCCGTTTTTTAAAGCCAAAATTCAGTATTTTATCCAAATATTTGCAATGAGTTAGATGTAAAAATAAAATAATACCCAAGAACAATCAGATGAATTTAATATGCCAGAATTTTTCTTTAGGAATATGAAAATATTTTAGAATACTGCTTTATCATGAAATCACAGTTTGGCATCTGTGCTCATGCAGGCAGATAGGGGTTTGCAGAACAAATAGCAGCACCATTATATTCAATGAAAAGACTTGTATGAAAAGCCTTCATTGGTTTGTGTTTATAGATAAAATTTTTTAAAATATTCTTTATAAAAATAATAACCATTATTACTATTATACTACTTTGTCAATACTAACCCCTCTCACCCACATTCACCCACTTTAAAAAAAAATCTTAAAGTAGTTAAAATTGATACTTGAGTTACTTTTATTTTTGCATTTTTTAATTAGTTTAATGGCTAAGGAACATAACTAGTTAGAACAACTACATGTGTGGCAACCTTGAGTTATCAGAAGCATAGCTGAGAATCAGAAAGAAAGCTAAATAATAAATAAAGGGTAGACAAAAAACTCATTTGGCAAATAAGTAAGTTGTACTGTAAAACCTAATTCATATTAGATAGAAAGCAGCTTGTAAGTCCCTAATCCAGATCTTTCTGCTCTACACATACAACTCACAAAAACTGTCTCTTCCCATCTTTAATGAAAATAACATTTGCACATGGTGGTAAAACTAAACAGTACAAAAGAATGTTCAGTGATAAATTCACTCTTGAGATAGTTTTAACACACACATTTCCTTGTGTACTCCAGAATAAAGTAATACATTAAAAATTGGACAAGCACTCTGATAATAGCAAACAGGGTCAACTGAAGAAACAGGAATTAAAAAGTATAGGTGTGTAGGTCTACTTAGAATAGACTTACAGCTCACATATAACAAGTGTTCCACAACTCTCAGTGATACAATAATTGATTTCATAGTGGTGACTCTCACATTTTTTTTTTTAAGATTTTTTATTTATTCTTAGAGAGATGGTAAGGGAGACAGAGAGGGTGAGAAACAGCAATGTATGGTTGCCTCTCACATGGCCCTCACGGGGACCTGGCCTGCAACCCAGGCATGTGCCCTGACTGGGAATCGAACCAGAACCCTTTGGTTCCCTGCCCGCGCTCAATCCACTGAGCTACACCAGCCAGGGCGACTCTCACATTTTTTAAGAAAAGGTTAAATCTTTATTCAGTTCTGTTTTGGGTGGCAGGAATATGTGGCATGCATTTTTTAAAAGATTTCTTTCCAAAATGATGTAAAAGTATGATTCTTAAAAGTAGAGTGACATTTCAAATACGTGAAAACTTCATTTGTGTAGAATTTCTCATTTACCAAGAATTCCAAATAAATTCTAAATTAATTAATCTAATTAATTCTAATTAAAGTAGCTTAAAGGTAAGAATCAGACTGTAATTTGACCATAACTAAAAAATCTAATTGGTGCATTTTTCCTAAAATATTGAATTTTGCCCTGACTGGTGTGGCTTAGTGGGATGGGCATTGTCCCGCAAACCTAAAGGTCACCGGTTCAATTCCCAGTCAGGGCACATGCCTGGGTTGCAGGCCAAGTCCCTGGTTGAGGCCATACAAGAGACAACTGATTAATGTTTCTCTCCTTCTCTTTCTCCCTCCCTTCCCCTCTCTCAAAAAGTAAATAAATAAAATCTTTTTTTAATTGAAAATAAAATAAAATACTGAATTTTATCCCTGATGTCTTTTAAATTTATTGAACAAATTCTAACTTTGACTTAAAAGGCAGTCTAATAGCTTTTAAGGGCCTAGGAGGATAACTTAAATATCAGTCAGGGACATTTTTTACCTCTCAGTCATAATATCTGTCAAACACTATTAAGGAATTTTTAACAATATGTAGATTTTGTCCATTATGTATTCATATTCATGCCATATATTTGTTGAGTTCCATTTGCTTGTGGAGATAAAATGATGAGCAAGGAAAGTATTTTCTACCCTTATGTAATTTATAGTCTAGTGGGGATAAAAACAAGTATATTGACAATTATACAAACATGGTAGAGCTAAGACTAGCTCACTTCAGCTGGCCCTGCAGTGCACTCAAATATTTTTTGGTTTTTTCTCTCTCTCTCTTTTTTTTAATTCCTTTCTTGTTCATTCTCTTTGACAAGATCAGTGAGAGAGCTAGAATTATAAGGATAGCTATTACAAATTTAATCTGTTCTCTTTAGACTCCTTCAGTCAGTCTCTACTGATGACTGAATTCACCTGTTTTAATGAAAGACTTAGACCAATCAAAAAGCTCTATCTTATTTCACCTTATCTTCTCAAAATGTCTTTATTTTTAATTCACCCTGTTCTTTGGAATTATTGTCATTCCTCTTTTCCAAACTATCTTTCACTTAATTTTTTGATCCGACCTTTTTACTATATTCTTTGCAATCCTGCTGAATTAAGCTATTTTCCTTTTCACTTACAGAATCCATGCCTTGAATATACAGTTTTATAACTTCTTTGTTGCAGACATGTTCTGATTTCCAGTGAATGAAAAATAAAACCTTTCTTTATCCCTTAAGTCTCTTGCCTTCATTATCAAACTTTTTTTTTTTTTTTTAAGATTTTATTTATTTATTTTCAGAGAGAGGAGAAGGGAGGGAGAAAGAGCAATGTATGGTTGCCTCTCACATGGCCCCCACTGGGGACCTGGCCCGCAACCCAGGCATGTGCCCCGACTGGGAATCGAACCGGGACCCTCTGGTTCCCAGCCCGTGCTCAATCCACTGAGCTACACCAGCCGGGCTCATTATCAAACTCTTTTAAAGCATTGCCTATCCTTTTCTACCCAAGTCTGTAACCCTTACAATCAGATTGTTATCCCCAACATTCTACTAAAACAACTCTAAGAAAGTCACTGAGTAATACCAGTTACTGATTTTGTGTGATAGTCAGCACTACTGACTAAGCTTTTCTCCTTAAAACTTGTATCTTTTCTTGGCTTCAAAATCACCCCATCCTCATTCTGCTTTTCTTACAGAATCTTTTCTAAATCCTATTCTACCCTCTTAATAGGCGGAGTTCCCTCAGTTTCCTGTCCTCTCTTGGCTTCATCTCCCTCTTCGTTTTCTTCCTCTATTCACTCTTTTGGTGTGGTTTCCATCCACCTGTTGAAGAAACTTGTAAGACACCTTTTCTAAGCTAATGGCTGTTATTCTGTGGTCATGAAATGAGACCAGCAACATGCCTAAGAGTTAAGAGACCACAGACAAACCAGTTTCTCTGAGTTTCAACTCCTGCATTTATAAAAAGAGGTGATGTACCGTATTTTTCAGACTATGACACGCACTTAGGTTTTAGAAGAGGAAAATAGGAAAAAAATTTTGAAGCAAAAAATGTAGTAAAATACTTAATAACATAAATCACATGTTTCACCAATGTGAAGGTAGCCAGGTAAGCTACCTTCAGACTATAAAACGCACCCCCATTTTCCTCCCCAAATTGGGGGGTTGGGCGGCGTCTTATAGTCCAAAAAATACAGTGACCTTCTCTGCCTACTTCGAAGCCCCATTTGACCCAGTTGATCATTTCCCCTTCCTTACAGTAGTTTCTTCTCCTGGCTTCCACGAGACCACACTCTGCTGGGTTTCTCCTGCCTCACCGACTGCTCCTTCTAAGTCTCCTTTACTTGTTCTTTTACGTCTCCTCAACGTCTCAACATTGCGGCTCCTTCAGGACTCAGTTCTAGACCTCTTCTCCCCTCTGTGCTTAGTGATCTCATATACATTTGTGGCTCGAAATACTGTCTGTGGACTGTGTTTTCCAAATTTGTATCTCTAGTCTGGATCTTTACCTCAAATTCCAGACTCTTATGTTCAGTGACCTGCTCATTATTTCCATTAGATGTCTGAAAAAATCTCAGACTCAAAATGTTCAAAACTGAACTTCTGCTCTTTCCTCTAAATCTGCTCTATTGGTTTCTTTATGTGAGTTAAACATAATTGCATCCTCCCAGTGTCTTTCTCTTGCATCCTACATTTTATCCAGCAGGAAATCTTGTTGGTTCTATGTATATTATATATATAAACTCACATTTATATATATAATGAATTTATAGATATAAATTTTATTTTTATATATATGAATTTATATATAAATAAAATTCAAACTCCCCCTACCCCACATTCACTACTACCACCTTATCCAAGTCACCTCATATCTTGACTGGATTTCTAAGGTAGCCCCTTATCTGGTCTTCCTTCTACCTTTGCCCTCTGTTTTCAATAGGATAGTCAAATGACCTTTTTTTTAAAAGTCAGATCATATTATTCCTTTGCTCAGAATCCTCTGATGGCCCTTCATTTCACTCATAGTAAAAGCCAAAGTTTCTATAAAGCCCTGCATGATCTGGCCCTATGTGCAAGTACTTTGCCTTCTTTCCTGCACTCAAACCATTGGCTGCCTCGCTGTTCCTCAAACATGCCAAGCATTGTTCCACCAGGAGACTTTTGCATGCACTGTTTCCTCTCCCTCAGCAATTTTCAAACTTTTTCATCTCATGGCACATGTAAACTAATTGCTAAAATTCTGCAGCACACCAAAAAATACATTTTTTGCTAATCTGACCAAAAAAATAGGATAATCTTGATTCATTTACACCAAACGGCTATTGTTGTGTTGGCTGTTGTCATTTTTTATTTATTTATTTTTTTTGACAGTCTAAGGAAAAAGAGGTCAGTGTTCCCGATAAACAGTCAGAAATTTCATGTTTTAAAAATTCTGTAGCACACTTGAAAATTGCTGCTCTACCTAATACACTCCTCTTCCAGATAGCCACAGGGCTTGCTTGCTTCCTCACTGCCTTTCTGTCTTTGCTCCAGTACCACCTTGTCATCGAAGCGTACCCTGACTACTCTCATCAGTGCTGCATATGCCCTCCTCTCCTGCTCTTCCAGGACCCCTTACTGGATTTACTACTTCACCTTTTGCTTCCTTTATCACTTACTTACTTTCTGTCTCCTGCAATGTGTCGTCATCATCTTTGTTCACTGATCTCTGAGTTTATTCCACTTGGAGTTTGTTAGTTTTCTACTCTTTCAACAAAATTTGGGAAGGTTTTGACCATTGTTTCTTCTGATGTTCTTTCTGCCCCTCCCTCTTTTCTCCCTCTGGGACTCCCATTACACGTATGTTGGTATGCTTGAGGGTGTCCCACAGGCCCCTTAGAGTCTGTTCATTTTTCTTCATTCTTTTCTCTTCCTGCTCCTCGAACTGGATAATCTCAATTAACCTAACATGATTCTTTCTTCTGCCTGATCACTTCTGCTGTTGAACTCTATTGAATTTTTTATTTCACTTACTGTACTTTTCAGTTCCAGAATTCCTATTTGGATTCTTTTTATAATTTCTACCTCTTTATTGGTGTTCTCAATTTGGTGAGACATTGTTCTGTTTCCTTTAGTTATTTTCCCATGGTGTTTTTTTGTTTTGTTTTGTTTTGTTTTGTTTTTTTAGCTCTTTGAGTATATATATGGTAGTTTATTTAAGTTCAATACCTGAGCTTCCTCAGGGACCAGTTTTATTAATTTCTCTTTTTCTTGTGGATAGGCTATAGTTATTTCTTTGCATACCTCATAATTATTTTGTTGAAAACTAGACATTTTGGGTATTATAATTTAGCAACTCAAGAAATCAGATTCTCCTTCCAGGGGTTTGTTATTGCTGTTTATTGTGAATTGTAGGTTGTTTAATACTTTCAGTAATTTTTAAAAGCCTGTATTTGATCTATATTCCATTAGCTTAGGGGTCAGCTAGTGTTTTCACAGTTTCCTTAAAGGTCTGGAGCCAAGAAAAGAAAAAAAAGAAAGGGGGAAAAGACCTCTCCCAGTCTTTGCGAGCTGGCTCTCTGTCGGGCACTTCCGTGTTGAGCCAGTCGTTTACCGTTCTCCCTTTGCTCCTTGCTTGTGCGGAGCCTGAGGTGAAAGTTCAGGGTTTTCTCAGGCCTGTCCTGAGCGTGAGTCCAGTCCTGAGCATGCACGTGGTCTTGTAATTCCCCTGGTATATGCGGGGAGCTATTAAATAAAAGCTTTTAATTATCCTTTCCCACACTCGTACTTTCTAGGCTTTTCAGCCTGTTTATAGCCTGTCGTGACTACCAACCCTTGCCCCAGGCTGCTCTGGCCAGCATTTTTGCCTTTAAATTTTTTCAGCAGATGTAATCTGGGAAGTTGCTCTAGTCCTGAGAGCACTTGAAATTGGATAAAACAAGGACAGGGTATTTCACTGGTCCTTCAGGGTGCTAGGTGCCATTGCTCCCTCTTGGAACACAGGCTGCCGTCTGTGCTGCCATCTCCACTGCCACTCTGGGGAGCAGAGGGGTAGGCAGACAGTGGGAAACATCATAGCACTCTTACAGCACTGCAGCAGCAAGTTTCTTCATTAAGCTTTCCCCTGGTTGTTTTTACATTTTTGACTGCATTCCATCATTCGGTAAAGGGTGATTCTGACAGTTTTTGTCAGGTTATTGCCTGGTTATTGCCAGACAGCTACTTATCTACTTTTGTCAAGAACTGTAAGATATTTTTTTAAATGTCAGTGAAACTATAGTATAAGTGATATCATGAACTGATGATGTCCTTTAATCAAAGAATTCTTACACCTGGAATTATAGTCTATGATCGTAAAGAACCCAAATATCTTTGGTGTAAATTTCCTAACACTGCCAATCTTCCATAATCACCTGTAATCAGCTGTTAGAAGTGGACTTTTATCATCAGAACACTTATTGAAGTATCAAAAGTGAATTAAATTTTCCAAGAATCTAAATATATTTGTGTTCATTTTTATAAAATCAAGGAAATAATAAATTCCTTTAATAATCTATAGGTTGATGGCAATCCACTCCTACTTACTGGTTTGCTGATTTAAAGGGAAAGGGGTATGTGTGGTAGTAATGCTATAACTCTTTTTGGCACCAAAATTTTTATTTACCTACCTTCCTGCTCTCTTTTAACATTGTAAGCATTATATAAACATTGTAACCCAAATCTCTTTTTGATCCAGGGTTGTGATAGGAACCATCATGTTACAAAGTGGTGGCAGATCTGTGCCTGCTGTTAAGATTCTCTGGCGCCTCTCAACCTCTGGCTGTCACTTCTTTTGTCCTTTCTTGGCTGTCCCCTGAAGTATATTCTATAACTCCTGTAAAATAGGGACTGAAAGTACCAACCTCATTGTTCTGAAGTCTAAGACAGTGCCCAGCACTAAGCCAGGCTCTCAGAAGCATTCAAACTCCAACCTTTCTTCCCTGCGCATTGAGAGAACTCTTGTTTATTTGTCATGGGCTGAAGAACCAGGAAACCTGTAAACCAAAAACATGGATATAACATCCATAGGCCAGGTGAGGGCTTAGGTCGTAAAATGCTAGGTTTTGTGACCACCACCACCAACTTCCGGCCTAAGGAAGGACTGAGTGAGCAGTTCCAAAACCCTTGAGCTCATGGTTCCCTGTGGGTATTTCCCATGTATCTCTACTGTGACCAGGGCTTAAGGAGGGGCTTCTTAATTCCCCCTGCCGTACATGGAACAGTATAGGGTATGTAGCAGAGGCCAAAGACTTACTGACTATATGCCTGGCCTATGTAGCTCAGTTGGTTGGAGTTTCATCCCATAAACCAAAAGGTCGCAGACTAGATTCCCAGTCAGGGCACATGCCTAGGTTGCAGGTTTAGTTCAGTCTGGACGTATGCAAAGGGCAACCAATCCATGTTTCTCTCCCTCTCTCTGTCCCTTCCCCTCTCTCTAAAATCAATGAGCATGCCATCAAGTGACTATTAAAAAAAAAGACTTACTGGTTATAATTTTTAATATTACAAATTTCTCTGTCCAGAAATGCTGTCTGAGTTTTTTTATTATTATTGATTTCAAAGGGAGGGAGAGAGAGAGAGAAACATCTATTTGTTTTTCCATTTATTTATACATTCATTAGTTGATTCTTATGTGTGTCCTGACCAGGGGTTGAACTGACAACCTAGGCATCTTGGGATGACGATCTGACCAACTGAGCTACCCAGCTAGGGCCTATTGGAGATTTTTAAGAGCCATGTTTTTTATGGTGAAGTAGTGATTTCTTTGTACAAATCTTATGAATCTACATTCCTCTTTGAGATCTTCCCTCCCCCCATTTTATCTGACAGAAAGAAGTTAATCTGTTTATCAATATGCCGAAAGCTTCTCCAAAACTACTAATTTTTTAGTTTTTCAGACGTCCAATAAAGTGATTTTTTTTAAGAGGAAATATTGAAGGTAGGACAAAATTTGTACAGTTTAGGGCAGGATCTGTGTGATTTTTTTTTTTTGGTGGTATTTTATATGTAGTAGATATTCAATAAATACTAAACTGAACTGATAAAGTAAAAAATTACAAATAAATGTAGCTTAGAATATAGAGTTTCCTGGAACAAAAGTATGTTTGGGAAACTGTTTTCTTCTCTTATTTTCCTGATAATGGATATTTTACGCATCTCTTTTATATTGTGATGAAAATAATTTTAAAAAGTATGTCCCCACCTTTTAACCTCCAGTGGTATTCACTTTTTAAAAAAGATTTTATTTATTTATTTTTAGGGAGGGTAAGGGAGGGAGAAAGAGAAGGAGAGAAACATCAGTGTGTGGTTGCCTCTCGCACACCCCCTACTGGGAACCTGGCCTGCCACCCAGACATGTTCCCTGACTGGGAATGGAACCAACAATCCTTTGATTCTCAGACTGGCCGGCACTCAGTCCACTGAGCCACACCAGCCGGGCGGCATTCACTTTATTTTTAATAAACTAGCCAAAAAATAAAAGAGAACAGGAAAAGTTGCCTGAACTTCCACAATATGTAGCTCCATTGTTGAAAACAAATCCAGCTAGCACACTTGTAATTATCTGAGTAAATATACTTTTAAATTCAACATATCAAAACTTAATAAGTATTTGAAAAAACTAACTCATACATAGCACATTCTGTGCTAATAAAATGATTTCCCAGATATTAGATTTTTTGCTCTCTACCTCTCCCCACCCAATAAACAAAATCCACCATTTTTCCTGTGACTTAACCATTTTTAGACATTTATTTTTCTAAGTATGTTTACGGTGATGTAGAGACGAGCTTTTATTGATGATCAGGGATTAGTCATTTAAATGCTTATTTAACAAATGTTTAAGTGCTAATCTAAGAATATTATAACAAACTATAGGAATTATTTTGTGATACTCTCTAAGGTGAATGTTTATGTAGCAAAGCTAAGATTTAAGGAGTATCAGAATTCTCTGAAATTACCGAAGGAAAGGCAAATGGAATTAGATACTTGGTGTATTTTCTTTTAGTTTGTAGGTGTCTCCCCATCTCTTGCCTTACATTGCCTCTCTCTCTATTCCATGCAGTTTGTTGAAGAAACAAGGTCATTATTGCTGTCAAGTTTCCCACACTATATGGAATTTGCTGACTGCATCGCTATTATAATATAATGTGTGTTTGGTCTTCTATATTTTCTGTAAATTGGTAGTTGGTTCAATTTTTCTCTCTTCTCTCCTCTCTCTGGAGGGGCGGGACTAGCAGTGCACATAAGGTCTAGTTTCTCATTTTATGAAGTTAGCGGTCATTGATAATTATGCTGAGGTCCATTAATTTATTCCAGGTTGCAAAATGGCAATGATATAATTTAATCATTTATTCATTTATTAACCATTACTTTAAAATTTTTTATATATGCATGCACTAATATGCATGTATATGTTTGAATAAAGATTAATGTGCAGTTTTGCTTTCAGTAAATGTTTGTATTACTGTCTTTGCTTAGAAAGGTTCTTTTGTCCTTTTAGAGCTACCTACTGAGAAATTGAGGTAAACAAAGAATATTATGGTTTTACTGTACTCTTGAGATTGAATGTCTAAGCTAATTTATTAAAGAATGTGTCATTCCTTGTCTTAACACTTCCCTAAAGAATGTGTCAGAGTTGGAGCTGTTTTTCAACTGAGAAACTTACAAGAATTTTATGTGCTTTTGATTTTATAGCCCCCATAACCTAGTTTAGTCTTTATGGTATTCAGCTAGATTAAGCTCCCAGTGTTTATGTTCCCAGACAAAATTTTTTCTAAGTCTCTTGCAATTATTAATGCCCTGTTCTAAGTATACTTTTTTAACAAGTAGGGATCATAAAATAAATGAAGTTTCAAGATACATTTAGGATAAGCTCTTTGCTGTGAGTCTGTTTTCTCTAGAATACCCTGCACTTGCTTAGAGGCAAGGGAGTAAGTATTCTATGTGCCATTAGCTCCCAAAAAGGTCAGTGAAACCATCTGGAGGTTAGGACCCTGAATAAAAATAAGAGTCCAAACTATAGCATACTGGTAGCCAAATTCCTGGTTCTGACCCAAAGACAGTTGCCAGTTACGCATCTAGATTTCAGCGGTATAGTATAGTACTATACTGTACCACACCACCAACTCTCCCCAGCACAAATAAAGTAGAACAAGTATCATTTTATGGATAGAACAATGAGAGCTTAGAGAGATTTATTGATTGCCACTCTCTTTAATAAATGGCTGCACTAGAATTGGTATCCACATCTTTCTAATTCTAAGCCCAAGTTCTCTCTACCACAAAAAACTGAAGACAAGAGACAAAAGGATAATTTAAGGAATCACTGTATTATTTCCAGTGAGAAGTGATTGGGGTTTGAAACAGGCAATGCAAACAGAAAAAAGATTTAAGGGTTTCACTTGACTTGGCAGCAGGTTAGATGTGGGGAGTGAGGGAATAAAATGGTTTGAGTTCCTGGGTGCACGTGAATGATCGTGGTGGAAGAAGTGATGTAGGGGAGACGTGCTCTTTATTCCTCTTATTCTGTATGGAATTGTGTATGTAGGTGGAGTTGTTTGTGGTGTATGTAGTTAATGACATTCAGTTGGTACTTTGAAATTTAGGATGCTGCTCAGATTATTTTGAATCTGTTGTTGGTAGTGAGTACAGGGGAGTTAAAGGTGGGGGAGGTATATTATCTTAATTCCTGTGTCATTGTGTTAGTATGTGGCACTTGCCTAATGAATTATGAATTTATAATTCTACCAAAGGACTTCCCACAGTGATGGACTCCATGTGCTTAGAACAGTGCTGCTGCCCACATACGTATATTGCTATACTTTTGCTCCTCTAGTGAAGATAAATTAGAAAAAAGACATCATATTCTTGAAAGCTTTCTGTTTTATTAATATGATCTAACATTGAAGTTGCAGAAAATACTCAATAAAGAAACAGTAGTTAATAGCTGGTAAGCTGAAAGAACGGAATTCATATGTGCAGTTTATGGTCAAATGATGTGACAGTGACTTGTACATATGCCCTTGCACAATTCCTGCTCTGTGGAAGGTTTGCACAAATACTAACATTGGCAAGATGACTATCAGCTACAAGCCAAGAAATTTTATTGAAACTACAAATCAGAACTTAGTTACCTATTCCAGTGTGTGTTTTATTTTTTTAAAGCAGGCCTTCCCTAGACCTATACAGGGTCTCCCTACTGGGAACTTCAAAGCACATAAAATTAAAAGACACTCAGCCCTTATGAAGTAACACTCACAGGTACTTGTTAACTCTACCTTCTTTTGATTGTTTAGCTGAATTATAAACTTAAGGGGGAAGGGGAACAGTGAAGATCTTGATATTTTTTTCAGTGGTTAACCATTAGGCCTTGAACCTAGTAGAAAATACATGTTGGGTGAGTCTCTAAATATAAATTTAGTTTGTCTCCCTTTGTCTTTTACTAAAATAAAATAAAAATTATTTTATCTTTACTACCTAGCACTGTGCTAATAATTTGTGGAAATATAGATAAGACAGTCTCAGCTCTTGGCCCTTGAGACTTGTGCATTCTTGAATGGTATTTGGAATTAATTAGACAGTGCTTGAGTTTGTCAGAGATTTTAAGTATTGCATTATGGACAGAGCTTTAAGTTCTTAGCCTAACAGGAAGGAAAAGTAAAATTTAAATGATGGTACTATCAACTAGTATCAACTAGAAGTTGCAGAATAACTCTCTTTGGTGTGCTGTCACTTTAAATTTCATAGCAATATTTCTCATCGAAGCTATAGAATTTTTGTAAAGTGGAACAGACCTTATTGAACTTCTAGTCCCATTCCTTTTTTTGGGGAGGAAAGGGATCCCAAAACATTTGGTTAATTGAACCTTATCTAAATTATCCCAAGTATTTATAGACAAAAACAGGAACTTGAACATGGGTTTTTGATTCTGTGGCTTCCTCTTATATAACTTATTATTTATCTTGGTATGCATATAAGTGATTAGCATACTTTTAGTTACTTGCTCATTTGTTTTTTATATTATTCCTGCAAAATAGTCAAGAAAAATTATCTCTAATTACAGAAAAGAAAATGTAAGTGACTTCCCTAATGTCCAGTGCTAAGAAATTAGCAAAACTAAGGCTAGAACCCAGATCTTCCACTTGATAATATATTGCTTTTTTTCACAACACTAAACTTTTTCCACATTGTTGCTATTAGTATTATTTCCAAATTATTCATACTAGGAAACTTAGTCAAACTGAGAACACATTTAAGAAGGAGTGATGCGCTCTGTTGTCCATCCTTTCCTTAAAGCACAATTGCACTTTTATAGACAGTTTTCATAAACTTGACTCTGCTCCATTTGAAATTTGAATTTACCACTCACTGGAGTTTGAGGTTAGAGAACAATTCCAGCATTGAATTGTAGACTTGAATTGGTCTATAGATAATAACTGCTTTCATTCACAATGGGATAGTCTTTTTCAAGAAACTTATTGAAATGTCATAGATGGGTAGTTTTTTTAAATGGTTCTTATCGAAGTGTAATATACAACTCGTACATCTGAAAACATGCTCATAATCATTAGCCTACAACTTGAATTTTCACAACTGAATACACCTGTGTAACCAGAACCTAGTTCAAGGTCATTACCAGCCTCCTATAAAGTCTCCTTATATTTTTTTCTAGTTACTACCCCACCTGTCCTGCTGCCCCTCAAGGGTAACCATTATAACAAGGTAGTCTTTTAGAGGTCAGATACTTCATTAGTCAGGGTTGTTGTTGTTTTTCTTTTCTTTGTCACAAAGATAAGAGGATGACAGAAGAATAGTTTCTCTATTATCAGCACCAAAGTTATTGCTGAAGACAAAAAAATGAGAATTTTATGCTTACCAAGGCTAATTTATCAATTTAATATTCAACCAGAGTAATGCAGGGAGATTTAAATCTTTCGTGCAGCTTTGGAAGCATTCTGGAATCTCTATAAATGACTTTTGTCTTCTGAAACAAAACAACAGGGTAAGCAGGAAACCTAAGAAGGGCTATAGAGCAGTGTGTACCCCCTCATCACCATGGTTATTCCCAACTATGGAGGAGGCTTTGCATTTATTCTCTGAATATTGAAGACAGATTTCTACTGTCAATAATTAGAATTCTGTAGATTTTTAATTCTGCAGTTTCTGTTAATTATTAATTATAGCTGTTGTTTCCCATAACTTTAAAAAAATTGGTGCCCAAACCGAAAGGTTGCAGGTTCAATTCTGAGTCAGGGCCCATACCTAGGTTGCAAGTTCTGTTCCAGGTCAGGGCGCATGAGGGAGGCAACCGATCAATGTTTCTCTCACTTTGGTGTTTCTCTCCTTTTCTCCCTCCCTCCCCTCTCTCTAAAATCAATAAACATATCCTCAGGTGAGGATTTTTTAAAAGTGGGTTAAAATTCTCTCATCTTGACTTAAAATATGTTACATATAACACTGTCTTCACTTTCTCTGTTTCTTATCAGGACCCCTGAACAGTGCCCCAGCGTTGTGTCATTATTGTCAGAGAGTTACAACCCGCACGTGCGCTATGGAGCTGCCATGGCCCTAGGTATCTGCTGTGCTGGTACAGGAAACAAGGTAAAGCCCAGTGCCAGTGGGATCGGTTCTTTCCTGGCGCCAGACTGTTTTCCTTCACAGAAAAGTTTATGTAACAGCTGTAAAAATACAGGCATGGTGTGATCTCTAAGACTTAACTTGCCTCACAGAGCTTCCCAGAACGTCCTTACTTTACTGTGCTGGACGGTGCAAAGCCATTTAAGAACAAACTACCGCATTGTATGGGTGGCTATAATGAAAAAAATGCTTTTGACTTATTTTTTTAAGCACTGATTTCTTTTTTTAAAAGAAGAAGATAAAATATTTTTTTCTTTAAAGGGCTACTTCTGGTCATTTTATGTGGTTATTTTGCATGTTTAACTTGCAGAATTAGTATTGTGGATATCAAGGTTCTCATCTGAGGCCACCAAAATCAAGTTAGTTTGATTCCTTTGGTTTGGTTTGGTTTGGCTTGGTTTTAAGCAGTCATTTTAGCTGCTATTTTCCTGTTTTCTCCTCGTGAACTTAATAGATAACCTAATATTTGTTAAGCCCTCAAAAGTGACAGAGCGTTGGGTTAGGCAAGTTGATGAGTTGAAAACATCATTCATCATGAGATTCATAAAGAAATGCGCTATTGCTTAAATAACAAGCATTTTTGATTCACAAAACATAATTGAAGCTAGAAATTAAAATAGGCATTTTTACTACATATAGCAGAAATTGTGTAAAAATTTATCCAATATTCTCATTCCGTCTCCTTACCCTGTGTTGTTTTTCTTCATAGTACTTATCACCCCTGCCATATTTTTACAGCTATTTTATTTACTGTCTGTCTGCTCTCCACTGAAATGTAAAGTCCCTGGGAACAGTGTGTTCACTGCTAGAATCTGAAGTCAGACCTGGCACATAGTAGACTTTCAGTAAATATTTGTCAGATGACTGATGGAAGGAATATCATTTAAGGATTTGGTGGTGAACAAGTTGGAAGTGGTATCTGCCCTTACTGAGTTTTATTTTTTTAAATGTTTTCATTGCTTTTGGGTGAGAAATTCTTATATGTTTCTTCACTTTTATTAGAAATGTCGTTGGGGATATAAAATGCAGTTTATAGAAATTGGCCTTCACATAGTTGGCTGTTTTATCAAGTGTTTCCCCCTTCAGGTCTTTAGTAGACATTTATGTCAGGCCTCATAAGTTATATGTAAATTAGATTTTTTTTCCTCTCCAGATTATTCTAAACTTAATATCTAGGAGCAAATGTTCTTTGAGACACAGCATCTGACAAGTTAATTCAATGAAAATTTTGTATTACTCATGCTAAACAAGTCTGCTTTATTTCTAAGATAGTTTGTATAATCTTCGTATCAATACCTATCTGAAGTTTGATGCTTTGATTATTTTTGTTTCTTAAAAACCTGAATCATCTGTTTATTCTAAAATATATCTTTCATGTCATATCACATACCTCAAAGACTAAGTTAGTGTCATTTAACTTGTAACTTGGAAATTTGGTTGTATTTTTATCGTGACTACTTCATAAGAAATATTAACTATATGAGCCCGGCTGGTGTAGCTCAGTGGATTGAGCGCGGGCTGGGAACCAGAGGGTCCCGGTTCGATTCCCAATCAGGGCACATGCCTGGGTTGCGGGCCAGGTCCCGAATGAGGACCATGTGAGAGGCAACCATACATTGCTCTTTCTCCCTCCCTTCTCCTCTCTCTGAAAATAAATAAATAAATCTTAAAAAAAAAAAAAGAGGAAGAAATATTAACTATATGAGTAATGTTTGAAAAACTTAATCCCCTGCACAATGTCATTACATTTTTTAATAAAGTAGGGCAAAAGAAAACACTTAGCTGGTATGTGTAAATCTGTGAATAGCTTTGATTTTTAAAAAGAAATAAATACAGCCACATACCACATAGCAATGTTTGGTCCCATAAGATTATAATGGCCCTGGCCGGTGGCTCAGTTGGTTAGATGTTGTCTCTTACACCAAAAGGTTACAGGTTGGATTCCCGTTCAGGACACATACCTAGATTGCAGGTTTGATCCCCTGTCAGGGCACGAATGGGAGGCAACTGTGTTTGTCTCTCACATTGATGTTTTTGTCTCTCTGTCTCCCCCCACACCTCCTCTTTCTCTAAAATCAATAAACAAGTCTTTGAGTGAAGATTTTTAAAAAAGATTTTAATGGAGCTGGGAAATTCCTATCACCTAGTAATGTCGTAACCGTGGTAACATTGGTTAGTGCACCACCATGCTACTCATGTATTCGTGGTGATGCTGGTGTAAACAAACCTACTGCACTGCCAGTCCTATAAAAGTGCACACATACAATTACAACAGCAGGGCATACCACCTAGGTTTATGTAAATGCCCTCCATGATGTTCGCACAACGGCAAAATCACCTGATTCTTCATTTCTCAGAATGTGTCCCAGCGTTAAGCAGCATATGACTGTAAATCCACATTGTGAATGGTCTGTAAGGAGTCGTGGTAAGTTACGGGGCAAAAGAGTTTTTGGTCAAACACCATTGACAAATGCTAGGAAAAACTAAAGTTCCAGCAGTTTCTTTAGTGAGGCTTCCTGGAGCTTTTGTACATTCTAGAGCCTTTGATATGCTATTTACATTTGAATCTACAAGAAGAGGTAATATATAGTATGCAGGAACTCTCACTTATTTAATCAAGGAATCCTTTTTTCATAATACTGATCTCATCCTGAAGGACATGATGTTGGGGAAATCCCATTACATGTGGTCGTTTTAGGTGTAACTGTGAAGTCAATTCTAGTACTGTTTGATTTAATTTTTTTTACTATTCTAGCAAGTAGAATCTTGGGGGGGGCAGTTTATCTTTATTCTTGTTTGTTTCGATTTAGTTTTATAAAATTATTTAGGACATTAAACAAAAAAAATTTTTTTAATTATCTAGGACATTGCCATACCCTGGTATTTGAAGGAAGTCGGATACTTAATTCAGGTTTTAGAGTCAAATTAACCTAAATTTGCTGCTTATGTGACTTTGGGAAAATTACTTAACCTTTCTAATGTTCAGTTTCTTTGTTCATAAAGATTATTTTGTGTTGCTATTATTTTGTTTATGTTTTATTTTTAGGATTAAGAGGGTTATACGGGATAACATATATAAAATACCACTCTGCCAGGAAAATAATAGGTGCTTATCAAATTAATCTCATTTTCTCTTTCTTTTTGACCTCTTTTACCTCAGGACAGGATTACTCATGTTCCGAAAGCTTTTCACACCATCAATTATATTGGAACTTAAAGCATAATAAGTTCTAAACTATTGCACCTCGTTAGTCTTAAATTAACTTGTTATTACAAGGTCAGATGAAAGTATTGACTTAGAATGACAATAAATAATTTGAAAACCCAGCTATATCAACTTTATTTAAGAGTTTGTTGTTTTTTTTTTTTAATATTTTCAGGAAGCAATTAATTTGCTAGAACCAATGACAAACGACCCTGTGAACTATGTGAGGCAAGGAGCTCTCATAGCTTCAGCTCTCATCATGATCCAGCAAACTGAAATCACTTGTCCAAAGGTGAGCAAACAAAACAGATCTCTAGAATAGAGGTGGTTCAGGCTTTTCTTTAGTAACTTACCTTCTTTTGAGGACATTTTTACCTCACATATGGTAAACATAGAACTGATAGGAATTAAAGAGGTAGGCGAATGGGAAAACTTAAAATATGTAATACTCTTTAAATGCATTTTTTACAGATTTTTGGTCACTTTGTTGATTCAGCTGTATAACTGTACTTGAAAAATTATGAAGAACTCATGAATTGATGAAATCATAAAACCTAACTTTAATTTTTGCCTCCTACTGTCCTTTTAAAATTTATTCAGTGAGATAACTTGTTCCTCTGATACAGCATGTAAACTCAGGCGGTCCTTGACTTTTCTGATCCATCCTTCAGTCTCAGTTTACAAATGACTACATCCAGATTCTCTGTTAGAATGCCGTTGCCCTCTTGGGTGGTCTTTTGGGTGGAGTTTCAAATGGCCCTAGGACATTTTTCTTTTCCTCCTGACCCACATCTGTCCAAAGAAACACTCCTACATATTTTGCCCTTGTAGGTGGGAGTGTAATGGGCTCTCAGTATAGCTTAGCCTGCTCCTTTGTCTCTCTCATCCTCTCCGTCTCTGCGCCCCTTCTTCCTTTCACCCATCTTTTCTCTCTGCTCGTGCCTCATTCAGTAGCTGTTGCTGCTTACTGTTAGTGCACAGTGACCACTGATCATATTAAACTCTCCAGTTGGTCCCTCTGAAGCCCATTTTGTTGAGAAACGGAAAAAGCATAGATCTTATTTACATGTACTAAAGATCACCATGTTTGATATATATTACATAGATGTGGTAGCTCGTGCAGTAATCGCAAATCTTTTAATTCTTAAAATTAAGGCAATTAACAGCCTTGTATAGTCTGTATTGACAACAGGGGGAAAAATTGGCATACTGGCATGCGCCCCATCGAGCAGAAGTACAGCATCCTCCTTGTCAGCAAAGTACATTGTTTGGTGCAGAGGTGGGTAGAAGAGAAAAATTTCTAGAACTCATTGATTATTCATTCTCATTTTCTAGTACTTTATTTAATAGATGTCAGTTTCTAAGCATCTCAGGACAGGATTACTCATGTTCCGAAAGCTTTTCACACCATCAATTATATTGAAACTTAAAGCATAATAAGTTCTAAGATTTTTGTTTCCTTTATTCAGTGCTGCTTTCTCTTTGTCAAAATCATTTTAAGACTTCCAAAAATCATACTATTGCAAAGATAGAATCAGTCTTCTCATCCTGTTTTAATTATTGTCTTCTGAAACAACATTTTTCAGACACCTCATTTTTTTTTCCTGATTTCTGTTTTAAATAAATAGCAGATTATAAGTAGCTTTCACATATTTTATTTTTGCTCTTGATCTTCTAATCGTAATGTCATTAAAGAACAAAGTTTAGGCCATGGAATGTATCTTCCCTAATGGTAATTTATACATAGTTATTCATTTTGACCTTACCAGTCAGTTTCACATTATTTGTTTTGTGAACAAGAGAATGTTTTACCATCCCGTCTCTGCTGTAGGATTTCATTGATTTTACAGTCCTAAGCTCTGCACCAACAATGGCGCTATCTTTGGAATAGGGATGGGGTAGGGTAGACTGTAGTTTGAGAAACATTCAATTATTTATTCTAATAAATAAAAAAACCTTTTTATATTTAGAGAAAGTAAAATAAATACAGCAGTTTAAATAATTAGTATTTTTTAATAATTCTAGAAAATATTGTTGAACCAAGTCTTAGCTGATGTGAATACGTGGGGCACACTTCCATCTTCAGGTTGTGTCAGAATCCTAGGTATTAAGAATGCTGAAGTACAGTTATGGCTGGTAGGCCTTGCCACTAATCTGAACTCAGTGGGCAAAGTCAAGTGTGTACCCCAGAGTACAAAAGCAAAACTGTATGACAGTATAAAAATCAAGTGTTCTTTCAGGAAACACTATCCCTTAGAGTGACATTGTGCTCAGCTCATGAATTCTTAAAATTCTGTTGTTTTCTGTTATTAAGCATGGGATAAAGAGTTTTGTGGGCTATAATCTCTATCATCTCTCTTTTATCTGATAATTGCTAATAAGACAATATTAACATTCTTTTGTGGTAGTATGAACATTTTGCTGAAAAGAAAAAGCTGTTAACAAGTTTGAAGTGAAGTTCTAAAGGCTGCAGAGTCCTAGTTACAGGGTTGTAAACCAGTCCATGAAATAAAATGGAAACACCTCAAAATCAAAGATCAAGTGTTAATTTCATCAAAACTATTGCCCCATCCTCAAAATAATCAAAACAGGACATTTCTCAGATATTTTGTGAGATGTACAGTGGAAATTTCCAAAGGGAATGTTTTTATGTAATCAGGACACAGATCACACCCTTTTACAGGATGCCGTCTTAACACTTAGCTCTACACATTCTGGGCTTAGTTTAAGGAACTCAGTACATCTTTGCTTTTCCTCTGCCGGGTTATTTGCTCACTCACTCTCACAGACGTAGACCAGCAACATGTGTGCACCCCTAGGTGATTAAAAACTCAATTTAGGAAGCTCTTAGACCAGAGGCTCAGAACCATTTAACTGGAATAATTGTGGACATTAACTAGAATAGGTCCTTGGAGCTATTTTCTCTCAAGATCCCTACTCTACTCTTTATGAAGGATCTATCTTGTTTTTATTTTTATATGAAATCTGCATTTAGTAGTTATTTGAACATGTGTGTAGTATCATCTATAGAATCAGATAAAAATATCACTGTAAGAATAGATCTGGTGTTCCCCTGGCCTACTATCATCTGTCCTAAGGTCGGCTACAGGAAAGCTTCTCCCACCACTGAGCAGGTGGCCTTTTTTGAAGTAGGATTATTTGATCGAGCTTGATAAGTTTTTTGAGATTCTAAAATAAATCCCAGTATGAGTGGATTAAGCTTTTGTGAGCTATCAAGGTAACCTAGAAATGTTTCTGCAGAGAATGTGTGAACTTATTTTCTGTTTTCACATATTTATTGAGGGCCACGGGGGACAGGACCTCCTCCCAGTCAGTGGAGCTATTCACAGTTTCTTCAGCCCACTTCAAGCTTGGACACTGGGGGTCTTAGGGGGTGACTGGGTCACACTGGGCATGTTCCTGGGGGTCTTAGGGGGTTACTGGGTCACACCGGGCATGTTCCCATCATCTCAGACGGGCACCGCGTAGTTGTAGGGTGTGACCTGGTTGATCATGGCAGCATACTTGGTGTTGAGGCTGAAGGAAGGCAGAATTACAGTGAGACCCCTGATGGTGAAGATCGCAACCAGCACCAGCTCCTTGGCCCAGGCATTCCTGAGGAAGGCAGCGAGTCTCCTGCCATCTTTGTCTCAGCAGCCAATGTATAAGCTTTTATAAGATGAAATTATGAGCATGAAATTTTACTATGATATGGTGATATTTTATAGCATACCACATCTATAAATAGTAATCTATATTACCATACCATTGTCTTAAGAGAGGAAGTTGGATTCTGACAGTGTCAGTGGTAATCTAAAGAAAGGGCTGCAAGCATATAATACTAATAAAATTGAGAAGGGAGCTAAAAACATTATTTGAGCTATTGATAATCGGGAAATCATGAAAGCATTGATAGAAATATCTTGAAAGAAGAATAAAGAATTCTCATTTTAGGCGTGTTGAATTTGAGATGATAGCAAGTCCATTGGACATAAGATGAGAACATAGCAAAAGATTCAGACTGAAGAAAGAGATCTTGGA
The DNA here is from genome assembly GCA_004026765.1 of Micronycteris hirsuta. Lineage (NCBI taxonomy): Eukaryota > Metazoa > Chordata > Mammalia > Chiroptera > Phyllostomidae > Micronycteris > Micronycteris hirsuta. Next base: position 82,495 of record PVJI01001885.1, read on the forward strand.
ACTAGTCACAAAGAAATTTTATAAGTGCAGCCCTGGCTGGCGTGACTCAGTGGGTTGAGCACGGGCTGTGAAACAAAGGGTCGCCGTTTCAGTTCCTTTACCAGGCACATGCCTGGCTTGCAGACCAGGTCCCCAGTAGGGGCCACATGAGAGGCAACCACACATTGATGTTTCTCTCCCTTTCTTTCTTCCTCCCTTCCGCTCTCTCTTATTAAGAATAAATAAATAAAATATAAAAAATAAATAAAATGCATGAATTTGGAGACAGTAGATTTTAGATAATCATGCAGCAGAATGCATGGATCACAGAGTTGCCTAAAATTTAATTGTTTCTTCTATGAGATTATTATCATAATATAAATGGGAAATTAATATGATTTTCTCCTGCAAACTCTCCTTTGTTTTATGTGAGGGGCATACTGTTGATAACAGTGAAGTTGACTCAGAAAATCGTGGCCATGATTGCAGTGAGTTGTTTGTGACGGCAAGGAAGCTAGTCGTTTCACCCATCTTACTTCCGTTTTCACGTTTATAAAATAGAGGAGGCGCACCAGATAATCTTGAAGTTGACTTCCAAATTTAAGATACTATTGTAACCTACAAAAATAATAGTTCTTTATGAAAATTCATGGGGATTAAGTTACTGCTACATAAGTAGTAAAATGTGAAGGAAAATTTAAATGATTGAAAACTAGCTTCTTAAAGTAGTATACTTAATATTAATTAGATAAGCCCATTATATATTTGCATTTTTTTTATCTATCTTTCTATTTCATAGGATGTTTTCCTATTGTTTGGGGTACAATTTTATATTTAAAGTCTTCCTTGTACTGTACATACAGTGCTTTGTCCAGTGTTCCTTTTTGTAAGTTCTTGAAATATTTTATAAACCTTAACACCATAAAATTTCCATCCTAAATAAGGAAATGTAAGTGTTCTTCTAAAATAAGTTCAGAATCAAAGGAATTTGACCAGTTGAACCAGAATAAAAGCATTAAAACTTAGGATTTTTAAAACTAGAAGGGAATTTTGTGATGATCTAATCATTCTGGGTTTATAATTAGAAAAAGACCTGGAGAAGTGAGTAGCTTACTAAGGCTTACATGCTGGATAGTGGCAGTTAGTTCATTGTCTTTCCATCACATTCTATTGCTGCCTGTGAATAAAAATGACAACCATATTTAAAGATATCATTTTGGGCCCTGGCTGGTGTAGCTCAGTGGATTGAGCGCGGGCTGGGAACCAGAGGGTCCCGGTTCGATTCCCAGTCGGGGCACATGCCTGGATTGCGGGCCAGGTCCCCAGTGAGGGCCATGTGAGAGGCAACCACACATTGCTCTTTCTCCCTCCCTTCTCCTCTCTCTCAAAATAAATAAATAAAATCTTAAAAAAAAAAAAAAAAGATATCATTTTGGTAGCAACATTTAGGTTGCAGAGATAATGGGAGGACTGGTAGGATTCTGCCTCTGTATGGTAAGATCGCCATGCTTATTGAACTATAAAATGCCTTTTATACATTACATTTTTCATATACACACACAGTCTTTCCAGAAAAAGTCCAGCCATTGTTACTATAACGAGAATAGTTTGTGTGGCGCCATCAATGTAACCTGGCAGCCCAGGAGAGTGGCCTGGAATGCCCATGCGTGAACAATAACGACTGCACTGTACTAGTCACTGGGAGGAGTAGATGCCCTTGAGTGAGTATGTGTATGTGTGCTGTGTGGCCAGCACATTAAAAAAGACTGACCGAGTACAGCGATGAATCTGCATCTAGTTTTGCATTAAGCTTGAACATTCCTCTTCAGAAACTATTTGGATAATTCCGAAGGCCACAGCTATGGGCAACTGGTGACTGGAAGCTTCATCATGACAACATGCCTTCTCATGTATTAAGAGCTTTTTGGCAAAATATCAAATCACCCAGGTGACTCAGCCCCCCTACCAGCCCAGATCTGGTGCCCTGAGACTTCTGGCTTTTCCTAAAATAAAATCACCTTTGAAAAGGAAGAGATTTCAGAGTGTTAATGAGATTTAGGAAATATGACAGGGTAGCTGATGGCGATTGGGAGAACTGTGTGAGGTCGCAAGGTGCCTACTTTGAAGGGGACTGAGGCATCGTTGTCCTCTGTACAGTGTTTCTTGTTTCTTGTTCTTGTGTCGTCTTCAATAAATGTCTCTTATTTTTCATAGTATGTGGCTGTATACTTTCTGGACTGACCTCATATAAATATATGTTTTAGAAAATACAGAAAAGAATAAAGAAGCAAACAAAAATTACCAGTAATCCTATCTTAAATGAGTCAACACATGTTTGATTTGAGTGTGTTCCTTTTCATTAAGAATAATTATTGTGACATGTCCTCAAAAATTAATGTGTATGCATAATCAGTTTTTACTATATATGTGATACACTTAATCCAAAATATGCCTCACACAACTTTACTCAAGGGTAGTTTACTTTAAGGTAGACCTGAAGGACCATGCTATTAAGAAGTCTGTAAGGTTGTGGTAAACAGAATAGCTGTAATTCACAGTACAATGAAAGCCTTACTGTTCCCTTGAGCTGTTTAAGCCTGCTGACTAACAGTGATGCCATATGAAATTGTATTCAGCATTCCTTTGAGCCTGAATCATCTGCTGTGGAATGAGGGCCGAAGACTGAACTGGTGCTCCCACACCAGAAAAGTCATAACACCATGATTTCAACCGTGGAACTGTGTTGCTTTCAAATATGGTCTATATCCCTTTCTTTGAATGTTGTGAAATTCAGAACTCACGCTTCATTGCCAATTGAGCAACCTATTTTCTCTGCTCTAAAATGACACGGCAGATGAATAGAGTTAGTCTGTAATTCTTTTTCTTGTTCCTTCAGGTGAATCAATTCAGACAACTGTATTCCAAAGTCATCAATGATAAACATGATGATGTCATGGCCAAGTTTGGCGCTATTCTGGCCCAGGGAATACTGGATGCAGGTAAATGTTTTTAAGTGTTAACTGTATGATGTGGTAGTGATGGGAGTCTGGGGTAAATTATTCCTGGAGAAAAATCGGCGCCTATAGTTCATATGAATAATTCAGTAGAGTGCGTGCTCTGAGGATTTGAATCCCAGTGCCTTCCAGTGCTGGCTGTGTAACCTTAAGAAGTCATTTCTTCTCTCTGTGTCTGTTCTCTTATCTTGTCAGGCCGACCTCGTAGTGTTGCAAGGATTAAAAATACATGTAAAGCAATTGAAGAATAGTGTCTTTCACTTGGTAAAGTGCTCCATACTGACTGATTTTATTTTTGAATTCTCTTAGTATATATCAGTAAACAAGTTGACATTGAAAAATTTAAGATACATGGAATATTTGCCTAATAAATACATAGCACACTATGCCATCAGGCTCCTGAATTCACACTTCTCTGCTCCAGAATGGATTTGGGGTTCATCTGCTGTATCCTTAACTGTCGTTATTGGTGACACCTCAGTAGGGCGTAAGAGAAAGAGCACGCCTATTTCATTTTACAAGTGTGTGGTTCCATTTCTTACTGTACCTCAGCCATGTAGAATGTAATTTTTCATTGATCTTCGCTAATTGAAAGATGAAGAATAGAGTCTCAAGGTTTTCATAGTAGTTCTAGTATCAGATAAACATTTCCTCAAATTTATTAGCCATCTGTATTTCTTTTCATAAAAACACTGTTAGCCATATTTATGCCAGTCATTCTTTGTTGATCAACTACAAATGTGTGTGTATAATTTTTAATGAAGGAGATCGGGAAAATATATTTTTCTTAAGGTGTTTTTGTTTGTTTTGTTAAGTCTTTTCAGGTTTTCTACTTGCTGAGCATATTTTTTAACCACATCAAGTTTTTCATTGTCCTTGTTTTATAATTTTGATAATCTCCCTTAAAAGTCTTTTTTTTAATTATTCTCTTTCTGATTTGTTTTATTTTATCATTTTCTTGATTAGATTTGCTATAGATTTCTCTTTTACACATTGATGCTACTCTTTTTTTCTCTAAATTCTTTATTTTTGCTTAAACCTTTTATTTGCTTTTTCTTTCTTTTTTAAGTTTTTGAGTCAAATATTCTTCTCTTTTAATATATGTCTAGTGAGAGTTTTTTAATTTTTCAAGAAGTTGAGAGTTTTCTGCTTAAATTTTAGTGTTAACTACAATTTGTTTTTCTCTTTTTTAATTTAAAGACCGTTTCATGCAGCTGAATTTAAATGAGGAAAATAATATTCCATAGATACTTTAGATAGAGGTAAACCATTTCAATTTTTGATGGTATTAATTCTCTCCCACATACAAACAACACAGACATTGATAGGCCATTATTTCTCCCTCCTCACTCTTCATCACCTTCCAATATTTTTATTGTGTTTACATGGTATATAACATTTACATTTTCTTGTGAAGTCATATAGTTCTCACAGTTTAGGCCTAGTTTTATATTTAAATGGATTCAGTACTAACCACCATTTTTAATTGCTGTTGCTTTTTCCTGGGTATCTGTACTAAGGCTTTACACTTAATTGTCTGGATTTTATGAGTCCCCAGTTTACATTTCCCTTCACTTTCTGTGGGTTTTGACAAATGCGTAACAACGTGTATCCACCATGACAGAATCGTACAGAATAGTTTCACTGCCCTAAAAATTCTGTGCTCCACCTTTTCATCCCTTCCCCCCGATTCCCCACAGTCCCCTGACAACTGCCATCTTTTTACTATCACTATAGCTTTAGTTTTTCCTTTTCCAAAATGTTATGTCATTGGAATTATACAGTATATAGCCTTTTCAGATTGGCTACTTTTGATAATCAGTTTTTAAATAAGATTTAGGAGTAACATCTCACTCTTCCACAACTTTTTTTTTCTTCTACCTGCCACTTTTTGAAGTTTGTGGTTTTAGACTGTAGCTCTATACTTGTTCATTTAGTAAACTACAGTGTTTGCAAGTTTTTACTGTATCAGTTTTTGTCAGAATTGGCGGAGGATTATTCTATATATTAGCTTTATTCTGCTCTATTTACTAGAAGTCCTCTCTCTGTTTTCCCCTCCTTCTTTCAGTCCCTCTCCTGCTACTTTTTTGTGTCTATTTGATTTGTCATAAACAAATCAAGTATGATGCTTCTGCTCTGTTTCTCTTTTTATTTATAATGGTTTTTGCCTTCAGCATTTTAGTGTCTAACACATAAAAGTCTGTACTGTCATATTTGCTATTATGAGCATAAAACTATTCTCTTATCCCTTTTTACTTTGTTACTATCCTGTCCTATAAAACTGTGCGCAGCTACATTAGAAAAAACTGTGTTCTGCAGTCTGTCTCTTGGAGGTTCGTGTAATAGAGAAAGTCTGGAGAGGACAGCTTCAAAGGAATGAGTGAAGTTATTAGAACTCACTCAGTGTTTGGTCTCTTCAGGAAGAAAAACAAAATTAAGGTTTACGAATGAAGTTTCTAGAACTGTGTAAACACTATTAATAGGATAAACTTTCCCTTTTATAGTAAATCTCAGACTGTTAGAACAAGAAGTTAGTTTAGTTTCTAAGTCTAAAGAAAAGGAAATTTAGCTTTAAAAGTTAGATCAAATATCACATTCTCTACAAAGCCTTTCCTCCCTCCTCTTCTGTTCTACCTAGCCTTCACCCTGGGTTAGGTATCATGCTCAGCTCTATGTTTCCAGTAGTACCCAGGTTTATTATATCTTTCATAATACTTTTATGCCTTGTTTTAATTATCCAGGTTCTATCTTTTTCTCTAGATGGGAGACTCCTTGGGGTTTTTTTTCCCCCAGTAATTTGTTCAAAATTCTCAGGCTGTAGTAAGCCTTTGGTGAATTTGGTGGTTAGAGTAGGGAAGAGTACAGCAGAAATAAATATATATAAATCATTCCTGTTGGAAAACAAAATTAAAGTATACCTGATCTTTTTTTCCAAGTAAAATCATAAATATCTATGGTGGAGTATTAAAGAAAATCTAGATTATTTGGTTGGAGAGAAGAACCCTGACTCTTATAAAAACTTTAAATGCTTTTTGGTTTAGCAAAGTTGTTACTCACTTCCTGACTCCAAGCAAAATATGAAGGAATCTGTGAGATTCTGAGGTTAAGAGAAATAAAATGTGAGCCACAGGATCCAGAATTGGAATTCAAATTAGGATGGTGACTAGGCACAGACAAGTCCCTTTAAAAAAAAAAAAAAGAGATTTCTTTATTTATTTTTAGAGAGAGGGGAAGGGAGGAAGAAATAGAGGGAGAGAAAAATCGATTAGGGACCTGTCCCACGACCTAACATGA
>PVJI01001885.1:88881-162164 GCA_004026765.1 Micronycteris hirsuta
CACTCAATCCACTGAGCTACACCAGCCAGGCATAACTTGGCCTCTTTAAATAGGACCTGAACTTTCTAGTTTGCTTCAGTCCTTTCCAGCCCAGGTTTTTTCATTGTTTCCCTGACTGGTTCCTAAAGGCATTTCCACTTGCAACCCCTAATAGCTTCCTAGAATCTCAGTGCTACAAAGCCCAATAAAGATCCAGCTGTCTAACTGATGCTTGGATCTTAACTCTTGTTCACTAGCTTTCAAACTTTCTTTTTACTCCTTCAAGGGATAGTCTAGAGGACATGGCAGTAAGTAGCTGAACAGGTCAGGTTCCAAGCCACATACTCTCTCTACAGCCCAAACCTCTGACTAACTAGAATTAGCTCTGATTTCATTTTTTTTAGGTATTATGCTTTCTCCAAAAAATTTTTTTTTCTTAATTGATTCAAGAATGGGAAATTAAAAATTTCTTTGTTTAGTGGTAATGCTGTAGTTCTTGTACTCAAGTTCAAACGTTCATTTTGTCAATGGAGAAAAAGACTTTTATAGAGAAAGTGGGTCCTGGCCAGGTAGCTCAGCTGGTTAGAGCATCGTCCTGACATGCCAAGTTTTCAGGTTCAATCCTCAGTCAGGGTACATACAAGAAACCACCAATGAATACCTAAATAAAAAAATGAAACAGAAAAGCAATGTTTCTCTCTTTCTCCCTTCCCCCTATTTTCTTTCCCTCTCCGCTTCCTTTCTCTCTCTCTAAAATCAACAAATTAAAAAAATAGAGGGAAAGTGATTTGTCCAGTGTCACAAAGCTAGTTAATATTGGAGCTGCCTGCATTTAGATGTGACTAAAGCAGAAAAAGTAAAACTAAGCAAACAGTATCTACTGCTCGCCTCTTTGCTATTCCTTGCAAATATGTGTGTTAAAATTTGACTTTTTTAAATTGTTTTAAAACTTTTAGTTATTGGTTTTAGAGAGAGAGAGAAACATTGATTTGTTGTTCCACCATTTATGCATTCACTGGTTGCTTCCTGCACATGCCCCAACAGGGGATTGCATCCACAACCTTGGCGCATCAGGGCATTAGGACAATGCTCCAGCCAACTGAGCCACTTGGCCAGGCTCTTTACTTTTTATTAGTACATTAATAGCCAGTGTATAATACAGATTAATAATTAATTTAGCAGTTTTGATGCCCTCAAGCTTAGTTTTTGAAAAATGCCTACCTCTATAGAAAGGTCTAGATTTACCCTGAGTCCAGTTAAAATACAGCACTTCCTGTTTTGGAGACCCTGTATAGCTCAATGGCTAACTAATTCCAGCAACTCCACATTAGATTTTATGAACTGTACTCTTCAAATAATCACCATATGCTTCCTTAGTACAGTACTTAAAAATCTTTATTATTGCCCTGTTGGATTCATGTTCATGGTTTCTCTCCTTTTCTACAGGTGGTCATAATGTCACAATCTCCTTGCAGTCCAGAACCGGGCACACCCATATGCCTTCTGTGGTTGGCGTCCTTGTCTTTACCCAGTTCTGGTTCTGGTTTCCTCTTTCACACTTCCTGTCATTGGCCTATACCCCTACCTGTGTCATTGGCCTTAACAAGGACTTAAAGGTATGCTTCTGAGACCTCAGTTTTATAGTGTATCTTCCTCACCATATTCTGTTCACCATCCAGTCAGGAGCGTTTTCATGAAATTTTGAAAATGAGTTAGCATCCCATCAATAAAGTATTTCCCCTTCAAACTGAGTTATCACCTTATTGAGTGAAAGTGTTAAAAATCAAGTCTTCTTACTATCTTTGTAACCTTAGTAAACCAATTGAGAGGGAATGGTAAGAGAAGGGGCAAAATATACAGTATGAAAAGGCTTTGGGAGCTGCTGAAGGATTTCATGTAGGTAAATAATATGAGGGGGTTTGCATTCTAGAAACATCATTTTGGTATAGTGGAAATCTGTTACAATGCTATTGTGACAATCTGGGCAAGGAAGAAAGAGGACCTAAACTAAATCTTAATAAGGAATGAAGGTTTGAGACAAGGACATGTTTTGGAGTTATTTGATGCTAGGGTATTTGATGGGGGAAAGGATTATTACTAAAGGGAAATGAAAATAGGAGGCTGTCCCTCTGATTGTGGCTGGAAACAAGACCAACAGTGAGGACCCAGGGAATCTGATAGAAGCTAATGACTTTAGGTGATACATCCCCTATCATCATACTATCCTTTTTTTAAAATATGGGGCTTGTATGTACTTAGGTCTTCCTCAGTCCTGTGGCTCCTCCATCTCCGTCTTGCTCTCCCATCCTCTCAGAGCCTTCTTGACCTTTAAATAACTTTTAAATCTGGTCATCACTGTTGTTAAAATGTTCTATTAAGTTTTCAGAGTGGAAGACTTTTAGGGGAAAAAAAATGACTGATGAATATTGAGTATTTTATTGACTTTCAACTTTATCATCTGTGTTTACATTCTTTACAATGAAAGTGGGATGGAAAAACAAGATTTCTTGTCCTACTACGTATGATGCTCATGACCATTCATTTTCAGTGCAAACTGGATAAACAGAAAAATTCAGACAAGAGAACTTTAAACCTGGTCAAATAACTGATATGAAGCTGACTTTTCCATTAGGCTCGTGTTAGACTCTTTTAAGGTGTGATTAAATGGTATGGAAACTGTATACAAACTAATATAGATTGTTAGTGTGGTACAGGGAAGTGATATGGAAGTTAGGCATGTAGACTAGATAATCATATAACACTTTACCAGAGTGGTCATAGTTGATCTGATGCTCACACCGTGAGTGGGACTAAACCTACTGAGCAGGGTGCATGGTCAGTAGAGATGAGATGAAGGGGTACCTATTCAAAGGCACAGAGCTTCAGGAAAGTATAGGGAACTACAGGTAATTCTGTAAAGCGCCTCAAAACTAATCACTAAAGGAAAACATGCCTTTAAGGGAAGAATTGATGACGTAATTGAATAACAGTGTAATTGAACGTCTAGCCTGGATTCCTTTGCATTTGCATGCCTGTTAAGAAAGCGTAATACTTAAATCTTGCTTTTGATTATTTTAATGGAGGAAGGAAATTCTTTTATTTCTTCAGATGCCAAAAGTTCAGTATAAATCAAACTGTAAACCATCTACATTTGCATATCCTGCCCCTCTGGAAGTACCAAAAGAAAAAGAAAAGGAAAAGGTAGGTTCTTTGTTCCTTCGAACAGCATTTATACTTATATATAGGAACTACTTAGTATTTTGCTTGGGCTTGTTTTAAATATTTTAATATTTATTTTTTTAATTATATGTTATTGATTATGCTATTACAGCCATCCTGATTTTTCCCCGTTTGTCCCCCTCCACCCAGCATCCCCCACTCCCTCAAGCAATCCCACACCCTTATTCATGTCCATGGGTCATGCCTGTAAGTCCTTTAGCTACTCCATTTCCTATACTGTACTTTACATCCCCATGGCTATCCTGTAATCACCTATTTGTACTTTTTAATCCCCTTACCTCTTCATCCATTTTCCTACATTCCCCTCCCATCTCTTTATTTTTAACATTTGGCATTTTAATTATAATATGTTTTGGAGTGAGCCTCTTTGTGACCATCTTGTTTGAGACTCTGTGTTTCCTAGACTTGGACGTCTATTTCCTTCACCAAATTAGGGAAGCTTTCTTTTATTATTTTTTCAAATAGATTTCCAATTTCTTGCTCTTTCTCTTCTCCTGTCACCCCTATGAAGCGAATGTTGGATTATTTTAAGTTGTTTCACAGGTTGTTTACACTGTCCTCATTTTTTTTTGGATTCTGTTTTCTTCTTGTTGTTCTGATCGGTTGTTTTTTGCTTCATTATGTTTCATATCATTGTTTGATTCTCAGCTTTATCCAGTCTACAGTTGTTTCCCTGTAAATTGTTCTTTATTTCAATTAGTGTATCCTTCATTTCTGACTGGATCTTTTTTATGCTCCTGAGGTCCTCACTGAGTTCCTTGCGCATCCTTATAGCCAGTGTTTTGAACCCTGCATCTCATAGATTGCTCATCTCCATCTGGTTTATCTCTGTTTCTGGAGTTCCGATCTGTTCTTTCATTTGGGCCATGTTCTTTGTCTCCTCATGTTGGCAGCCTCCCTGTGTTTCTATGTGTTAGGTAGAGCTGCTATGACTCCGTGTCTTGGTAGTGTGGCTTAATGTAGTAGGTGTCCGGCAGGCTCCAGTGGCACAGCCTCTCCTATATCCCACGCTGGGTGCCCATAGTGTGAGCTGAGTACACCCTCCTCTTGTAGTTAGCCTTGGTTGCTGTTGGCAAGTCAATGGGAGGGATTTACTCAAGCCAATCAACTGCAGGGATTGGCTGTGACTGCTTACCACCAACATCCGCCCTCCAGGGAGGATCAGCTATGCAGGGGCAGGGTGGTGGTGCTCCAGCGTGGTCTGTAGCTACCTACTGGGTGTGCTGGCCCTCAGGTCTCCCAGATGGTGCAGGCCAAGATCCACCCCGACCTGTGTTTTGCCTGTGGCCATTCTGCCTGAGAGCAATCTGAGATGGCTGCTACTTGTGCTGGGCTTGGAGATTCCCAGGCAAAGCCATGCCATGAATCTAGGCTGCTAATTCTGCCTGGGGCTCTCTGAGGCCAGCTGCTCTGCTTGTTTGAGAGGATTTAGAAAGTTGTGAAGTATGATCCAAGACCAGCCATTCATATAAAAAAGCAGCTTGGGTGTGCTCTTTTTGGGGAGTGCCCAGAAAAGGGACAATGGCCTCTGTTCGCCTTGATGCCAGACACTTCAGTTTCTCCCTGTATGCCACTGGTACCTTTCAAGCTGCTACCCCGGTGCTGGAGCTCAGGGGGAGTGAGTCTGAGTAAGTGAGTGTGTAAGTTCTTTAAGAGGAACTGCTTGGGTCTCAAGCAGTTTCTTCCATGGACTCAGTCCCTGCTCGTTTTTGCAGCCAGCAGTTGTGGAGACTTATCTTCCTGGAACTGGAACCCTGGGCTGAGGGTCCTGGTGTGGGGCTGGGACTCCTTGCTCCCAAGATATCCCTCCCAAATTTTTATCTGCCACATGTGGGTATGGGATCAGTCCGATCTGCATCTGCACTGGTCCTACCAGTCTGGATGAATGTGGTCTCTTTCATTCCATAGTTCTTAGACTCCCATTCAACTCAATTTCTGACGATGCTGAGCAATGGTTATTCTATATTTTAGTTGTAATTTTGTCATGTTTGTGCAAAGAGGCAAACCATGTCTGCCTATGCCACCATCTTAATGGACGTCATCTTTCAGGAAAGCAGAAGTCTGCAAATAAGCATCCCCAGTCACAGCTCGGCTCCAAGCATTTCTCACAAATCCAAATCCGGGTGGCTAGGCAGGTACCCACACAGCTCCATTAGCTCTGCTGCTGTCTTCTTCAGGCAGGCTTCCTGGCGAGTCCCCTCTGCTACACCAGACCTCGTGGCAGACCAGGCCCCTTCTCCACACCCTTCCAAACCACCTGACTTCTCCCTAAATTTTAAAGCAATATTTATGGTAAAAATGTAACATTACACAAGAAGATAAAAGCCCTTTTTTCTCTCCAGTCATTCAAGTGCCATATTGCAGGAATCACAGTTTGTGAATTCTTCCAAATGTTTTCTCTGTATATATCAATACTTTTCATACCACAAATAGAATTATTTTCTACTGTTTTGCTTCTTACTGTTTTTACTTAAGCAATTTCTCTTTAAAACTTTCATGTATATGGATCATATTTTTTCCAAAACTACAAAGCCATCTTTTTATGTATACACCGTTATTTATGGTACCAGTTCCCTAACTGGTGGACATTTAAGGTTATATCTAATTCATCACTGTTACAAATGAAACTGGAACAAGGGTCTTCAAACACATACATTTGTGCACTTATACAAGCATATCTATAGGTTAGGATCTCAGATGTGGAATTGCTTGATCAAAAGTAATATACAACCCTGGCTGGTATAGCTCAGTGGATTGAATGCTGGCCTGTGAACCGAGGGGTCGCTGGTTCGGTTCCTTGTCGGGGCACATGCCTGGGTTGTGGGCCAGGTCCCCAGTGGGGGGTGTGTGAGAGGCAACCACACATTGATGTTTCTCTCCCTCTCCTTCTCCTCTCTCTAAAAATAAATAAAGTATTTTTTTAGTAATATACATTATTTTTATAAGTATTAACTGAATTTCCTTCCTAAATGGAGATGATTGATTTGTACTTCTGCCAACAGTGTATGAGGACACTCATTGATATGTGACCTCACACGATCAATGAAAGAAAGCTACATTTGCCCCTGAAGTTTTCTCAGTAAAATTACCCCTTATGATACCTTATGTTCAGGAAAATGATTCTTTATCTCAAAATAATGTTCCTTATCAGCTAGTTGTTGATTATTTCCTATAAATTTGTTTGTATGTAGGGATAATTATATAATTGACCTAATGTTGAGGGTGCTGGGTGACGGCTATCTTTTGATGACAACATCTTGTTTCATCCACTGTGTTTCAGCCTCTTCCCTTTTGTGTCTGAAACAAAGTCAGTTTAAAATACTGCCCAGCCTTTCACAGTCCTGGTTTCACCTTTGATTTCAGTTTGACCCATCAAGGAGAATAATTCCAGGCTAATCACTCACCCACTATATGTTACCAATATAGGGCTTCTAGTCCAGGGAGAGTACCTTTACACCCAAATCTGGAGGAAATTTATGTTTTCCAGTGCTTTCCCTGTAAAGTAATAAAGGGTACAGCACCCAAATCTCTCCCAGAAGCTCATGATAGCAAATCCACATCCAAGGTAAGCTGCAGATCAAAAAAAATTAGAACTATATTAGACACAAACCTCTGGGAAATAAAGCATCTCCTGATGACCATAGTAGTAATTACATGAATAAATGCCATGATTTATTCCTCAATTATTTTGTTCTTCGTGCTACTTACTGCCAGGAAACAGAATAGTATTGTAGGACTGAGTTATCTTTGGACTTGTACATTTGTATGTAGATAAAGGGCCGCAAAGATTTACCCTCTTCATTTCCTCTAGGTTTCCACAGCTGTGTTATCTATTACTGCCAAGGCTAAAAAGAAGGAAAAAGAAAAAGAAAAAAAAGAAGAGGAGAAAATGGAAGTGGTAGGTATAACTTGGTGGTTATATGAGTTGATTTATCTATCTCTGTATGGTCTAGATTCTTCCTTAGTTAAACATCATTATACCTTGCTCTTGGCTTCCTTTAAATAATTATACTGTTTCAAACATAAAAACTCATATCATTTTAATTGGAAGAGACTTTAAAAATTATATCCATTCATGAGAAGAATAGAATATTTCATAGTACAAATCAGGAATGAGTTCTTAGAAGAAATGACAACTAAAATGTGTTATTTATTAAATAGACCCTTTTTTTCCCTGATCTCTGCTGCTATAGGACCTTCTCATCCTTTTAAACCAAGTTAAATATCATTCTTACCCCCAAGCAGAGTTACCCTACCCCTCCTCCAGGTCTGATATTACTTTGGTTGTACCTCTATTATATCTAATCCAAACTACCTTTTGTACCTAATAGTTGCTCACGAAACTTATCAAACATTATTTAGTGATATGGAACGGAAGTGAACCTTTATTGAGCTATTTTTTAATATTTTCTAGGATGAGGCAGAGAAAAAGGAAGAAAAAGAAAAGAAAAAAGAACCTGAGCCAAACTTCCAGTTATTGGATAACCCCGCCCGAGTTATGCCTGCCCAGCTGAAGGTTCTGACGATGCCAGAGACCTGTAGATACCAGCCTTTCAAACCAGTAAGTTACCGATGGCCCTTAGCTGCTATATACCCAAGGGACATTAATTTATAGGACAATATAATAGTGACAGAAAAGGATAAATCTCTGAAGCATTGGAAAAAGCTCTTCAGCCTAATAAATTTCTTAGCAAAAGGAAGAACATTTCCTTCCATTCCATGTAGATAACTCTTTGTGTAACCATGTAAATATCCTTTATCTACCAGAGGCTTACACCACAGAAGTTCCCAATACAGGCTAGTGATTAGGAGTATAGACTCTAGAGCTAGACATCCTGAATTTGAATTCTGATTCTACCATTTACAGCCTGTGTGACCTTAGGTCAGGTACTAAACCCCTCTGCCTCAGTTTCCTCTGAGGTAAAAATTATCATCCCTAACTCATAGGAATGTGGCAGAGATTAAAAAAGGTAGTACAGTTAATACACGAGTACTTAAGGCATTGAATGTTATAATTATAAAAGGATTGTCATGCCGTCTAATTGATTCGAAGGCAGAATGTTTTATGTTAGAAGGGGAAGGGAGGGGGGAGGGGAGAGGATGCAAATAACTATAATTAAACAAAAAAAATTATTTAAAAAAATTTTAAAAAAAGAATGTTTTATGTTAGAAACAAATGATCAGAGATTTCATTATGATAACGTCTCATTTTCCTGGTTCTTACATCCAGAAAACTAGGGAGCCATGAGTAGGCACATTTAATACATCTAGATCCTGGGCATAAATGTCAGATGAGATTTCTATTTCCTTATAGAAAAGTAAACCCATTCTCAACAACTTGAAGGTGGTGTTTGATGGTGGCCAGTAGAAGGCAACTCTTACATAGAGTTCTAAGCCAGGGTCTCACTGACTACTTTATCAGCTGGAAGAAACAAGGGCAGGGAATGGAAAATAGCTGCATTTAGTAGTGAAGAACTGGAATTGGGCTGAACTGAGTCTGTATTCTACTCTGCCATTTCTTAACTATGTGACTGAGACAAGTCATGTAATCTCTTTATGTTTCACTTTCCTCATCTGTAAAACTGGGATGGTGATACTACCTACTCCTACAAATGTTGTAAAGATTAAATAGATTGTTTTTGGTAAATCCTCAGTAAATATTACTTGGTGCTGGTGACAAGTCACAAGACATCTCTAAGAAGCAGGCAGTCAGGCCAAAGGGGAAAGAATAGCTTGGAGATCTCCTCCCAGCTCCTATTAATCCTACATTACTAGCACCTAACACTACTTGATCTATAGTGTTGAATGAATGAATTGATAGTACCTCCATTAGACATCTTAAATGCAGTCACTGTCTAATCTGCAGCCCAGTTCAACTAAGTAGCATGTGTACAGAGAGTATATTCGAACAGAATCTAGAAACTGCTCTTGACAGTGAAGTGGGAGATTATACATATACATATACATATATCCAGAACAGATATAGTAGTATACAACACCCAGTGTTTTCAACAGTTATAAAGAATTACAGATAGCAAAGTAACCCTGATCAGTGTGGCTCACTGTCTCCAGTTCAATTCCTGGTCAGGGCACATGCCTAGGTTGTGGGCCAGGTACCTGTTTGGGGGCGTGTGAAAGGCAACCGAATGATGTTCTCTCCCTTTCTCCCTCCCTTCCCCTCTCCCTAAAAATAAATAAATAAATAATTTTGTTTAAAAGACAGCAAAGTATACATACTTAATGTTGTGAAGCCATAAGAGCAAACTAGTATGTCTTTGTTAGAAATTGATGATTGTTGAGCCTTTGCTCAAAATAAGTCAGAGGAAGTTGCAACAGGACAAAGAACTAAACAGGTAGCTTGTTCATTTATGAGTCAAAAGACTGCCTCTGTGCAAGCAAAAAATGAAGGCTAAGGAAGAGTTGCTAAATGCCTGGCCGATTGTTGAGTTTTGCCTTAACACATACATCCCCTCGGCAAAGACTGGGAGACTTATTGGTTCCAGGTGTTTAACAAATTCCCTGTCCAATCATTAGCTGACCACTGAGCAACTGAGTGGAGACTTTAGTGATCCCATATGGCAAAAATACAGACTTTGTAGAAGTAGTTCAGAAAAGTCACAAAACAAACAACACACCCTAGAGATAGGGCAGGATCTGATTTGTAGAATTGCCACATTATATTATTCATATGTTCGGTTTTCATCAAAAAATTACAAGACAGAGTCAAAGAAACAAAATATGCCACATACACAGAGAAGAAAATAATTAATAGAAACTGTCTCTGAGGAAACCTAGAATTAATAGGCAGACTAAATCAACTATTTAAAATATATTTAAAGAACTAAAGGAACTACGTCTATAAAACCAATATGAGAATGATGTCTCAATAAATTGTGAGTATCAGAAATGCCTTCAATTTCTGAATATTGAGTCCGTCTCACACTGTTTTGCCAGATTCACTTATTAGGTTTAGTTTTCTGGTGGAATCTATAGGGTTTTCTGTGTACACTATCATGTCATCTGCAAACAAAGACAGTTTTGCATCCTCCTTTCCAATTTGGATGCCTTTTATTTTTTTTCTTGTCTCATTGCTGTGGCTAGGACTTCCAATACTATGTTGAATAGGAGTAGTGAAAGCAGACATCCTTGTCTTGTTCCTCAACTTAGTGGGAAAACTCTAAATTTTTGCCCGTTGAGTGTGGTGTTGGCTGTAGGTTTATCGTATGTGGTCTTACTGTGTTGAGGAATGCGCCCTGTACTTCTGCTTTGCTGAGTGTTCTATCATAAATGGGTGCTGTACCTTATCAAATGCTTTTTCTATATCTGTTGATATGGTCATGTGATTTTTGTCTTCCTTTTGTTTATGTGATGTACTACATTTATTGATTTGTGAATATTGTACCATCCGTGCATCCCTGGGATGAATCCCACTTGATCATAGTGTATGATCTTTTTGGTATATCATGGTATATTGCTGGATGTGGTTTGCCAATATTTTGTTGAGGATTTTAGCATCTATGTTCATCAGCAATATTGGCCTGTAGTTTTCTTTCTTTGTTGTATCTTCATCTGGTTTTGGGATTAGGATGATGCTGGCCTCATAAAAGAAGTTTGGGAGTCTTCCCTCTTCTTGAATTTTTTGGAATAGTCTGAGAAGAATAGGGGTTAGCTCTTCCGTAAATGTTTTGTAAAATTCTCCCGTGAAATTGTCCAATTCAAGGCTTTTGTGCACTAGGAGTTTTTTGATTACTGCTTCAATTTCACCAGCTGTTATTGGTCTATTCAGGCTTTCTGCTGCTTCTTCATTCAGTTTTGGAAAATTATATTTTTCTAGAAAAATAATTATTTTCTTCTCTGTGTACGAGGCATATTTTGTTTCTTTGACTCTGTCTTGTAATATTTTTATGAAAACCGAACATTTGAATAATATAATGTGGCAACTCTAGAAAACCTGGGTCCATTTCACCCAGGTTTTCAAATTTCTTGGCATAACGAGGGAAGGAAGAGGAAAGGCCATCAAGAAACATGTATAAAGGACGCATGGACAAAGCCAGCAGGGTGGGTAGGATTGAGTGTGGGAGGTGGGGATGGGTGGGATGGGGAGGATGGTGAGGGGAGATGGGGACAACCGTTGTTGAACAATAAAAAAATTTTAAATCATGAGTATCAGGAAAAAAATTTTTTTTAAATAATCTTATTATAATCAAGAAATATATTGATTATAATCAATAATCAATAGCTTATAAGTAGAGTTGAGCAAACCTGAAGGTAGGTCAGTTGAGGAACAACCTCCAAAAAAGAGCCTCAGACCTGTGAACACTATCAGGCATACCAGCATTCACAGAACGGGATGATGTGTTCCCAAAAAGAGAGAAAAAGATACAAGAATATTTGAAGAAATAATGGCTGAAAACTTCCCAAATTGTATGAATAATACTAACCTACATATCCAAGACACTCCATAAATCCAAGTTTGATTAAACTTAAAAAGATCCACACATAGACACATCATCATCAAATTGTTGAAGGACAGAGAGGGAATCTTGAGAGCAGCAAGAGAGAAGCAACTCATCATGTACCAGGGTCTTCAGTAAGGTAACAGCTGATTTGTCATCAGAAACCGTGGAGGCCAGAAAGCAGTAGGATGGCATATTCAAAGTGTTGAGAGAAAAGTCTCTGAACCAAGAATTCTATATTCAATAAAATTATTCTTCAAAAATGAAGGTGGCCCCAGCTGGTGTGGCTCAGTGGATTGAGCGCGGACCTGTGAAGCAAAGGGCCGTGGGTTCGATTCCCAGTTGGGGCACATGCCTGGGTTGCGGGCCAGGTTCCTCAGTGAGGGGTGTGCAAGAGGCAACCACACACTGATGTTTCTCTCCCACTGTTTCTTGCCCCCTTCCTGTCTGTCTAAAAATAAATGAAGTCTTTAAAAAAATAAATAAAATAAAATAAAAATGAAGGTGAAATTAAGATATTCCAGATAAAAACTAAGAGAGTTTGTTACTAGCCTAAACCATGTAGCTATAACAAGTTCTTTTCATGCGTTGATTATATGGCAAGATTTGAGTTGGGTTATTTCATTTAACTTAAGCATAAAATAGCACAGTTATAACTGGTAGCCATGTTCCCAAACTATAGGACATCCTTTGTGAAGATGGGTATTTTCTCTGTTTAGTAGAACATTCACTTCCATTTGGTCCTTTAGAAGGTTTGAGTAAACTTTTAGGCCATGGAGTGTTAGGACAGTGGCCATGTACCCTGACTGTTCTTGGATGACTATTAATAGTAAAGGTAGGGTCCATTGATAAAATGGCTCCTATTCAAAAAAAGCAAATATTTTAAGGGCAGAAGTTCTAGATTAATGTGCATTGGTATGTGTGTGTGTGTGTGTGTTGAGGAAAGGAAGACAGTTTGGAAGTTCATGAAGGCACACCGGTTTTATAGCATGGCAGGGCAGAGTTCTGATGAGTTAAAAATCAGATTACGTTGAACTGCAGAGATGCTTATACATATGTGAATCATTTAACTAATGTCCTTGTGTTTCTTTGTCTTCCCAGTAATGTGCTTTGGTAGAAATATGTTTTTTCCAGATGTGCCTTGCCACTGTTGACTGATTTAATTACAGAGAGCAGCTCTCCATTTCCTTTCACACAGGCAAGCAAGTAGAATAAGATTAGCACACCAGATTTTCGTGTGTGAATTTACCTTCTGCTAATATGCTTGGGAGAAAGCTTAATAATAAGGTCTTCATTGTTATACATCACAAGGTTTTGTTGATTAAAGTGAAAAGCACTCAGATATCTGTTGTATTTATGTTGTTCTCTCTGTCATTCTGAAATTGCTGGAGAAAAATTGGCTTTCATTTGTGGATTGTCTTTTGTGCCCAAAATAGTAGTTTTCTCACAAATAATGAAGTATCTGTTAGACTAGGGTGCTTCTCAAATTTTAATGTGCTTACAGATCACCTGGAGATGTTGCTAAAATATAGATTCTGTAGATCTAGGGTAGGGCCAAGTTTTATGCATTTTTTAAGGTTCCATTTATTTATTTTTAGAGAGGGGAAAGGAGGGGGTGGTGAATACCAATGTATGGTTGCCTCTGGAGTGCCCCCCACTGGGGACCCAGCCCAAAACCCAGGCACGTGTGCTGACCAGGAATAGAACCGGCGACCCTTTGATTCGTAGGCCAGCACTCAGTCCACTGAGCCACACCAGCCAGGGCTGTGCATTTCTAACAAGCTCCCAAGTAATAAAGATGCTGCTGGTCCAGGACCACAGTTGAGTAGCAAGGTGTGATACTAGAATATGGTATTAGCATCCCGTATTTGGACAGTAGACATTCTCCTTGCAGTCAGAGTGAGGCTAGTCCTGGGAAATACTATTATTTTTTCTTTTCTTTTTTTTTTTTTTTTTAATTTTATTTATTTATTTTTAGAGGGGAAGGGAGGGAGAAAAACATCAATGTGTGGTTGTCTCCTGTGCACCCCCTACCGGGGGACCTGGCCCACAACCCAGGTATGTACCCTGACTGGGAATCAAACCGCCGACCTTTTAATTCACACGCTGGCACAGAATCCACTGAGCCGCACCAACCAGGTCATGAAATACTATTCTTAAATTGGGATGCATTATCCAAATAGAACAGTACCACCTATTCTACCATCCAGAGCCGCTGGGTTAAATACTCCTTAGAGATTATAGTTATCTCTATCCTCTGCATGTGCATTGACATTCAAGCCTCAGGCTAACCCACAAAAACAGGTCCGGAAGACGTTAGCCTCCTCTTGCAGTGGAACAGTCGGGTTGAGTCAGCAGTGTGGCATCCATCGCACGGCGCCGCTGCCCAGGCTCCCTGGCTCACCTAGGAAAGTGTAGTTCTGTCCCCACTCTTCGCTTCCAGATTCCTCAGGCAGTCTTACGGTGCCGTTTCACAAACGTGCGCTCTGGCTTCTGGAGCAATCTGGAATGTGAGTAGAGCTTGTGCCTCTTTATCCCCTGCTCTGTGTTGACAGCTGTCCATCGGAGGCATCATCATTCTGAAGGATACCAGCGAAGACATTGAAGAGCTAGTGGAACCTGTGGCAGCCCATGGCCCAAAAATCGAGGAGGAGGAACAAGAGCCTGAACCCCCAGAACCGTTTGAGTATATTGATGATTAAGGACGACAGGTGTGTGTGAATGTTGTGTATCAAAGGAAATCTCTGTCAGTTCTTCACAAATGTTTTATGCAGGGACATTGTCTTACTTTTTCCCTTTCTTTTATGCTCAGTCTCTATTTCTCTAAACAGTATTAAAACTACCCCCTTTTTGGGACCTCTTCTTCCAGTTATAACCACCAATTCCTTTTTCTTTCTATTTTGATTCTACCCTATTGTGAACTGCCATTGCTGTTGAAAGTAGCCAGATTGCAAACTGTTTTTATAGGTCTGTGGAGAAGTAGAGAGAGAGCTTGCTTCAGAATGTAAATCTGCTCAATGCTTCCTTTATCAAAAAGGCCTTGCTTCCTGCTCGCCCCAAAAGAAGTCAGCTGAACTGACAGTTTGCTCAGCAATGGAGTTGACTTACATTTTGATGTAAAGCTCCTTGTGGATTCGTTACTGTTTGCGGGCCAGCGCTGGTCAGTAGACCACACTTGGAGTAGCACAGGTCTGGACTTCCCACTGATTCTTCTCCCTCTCCTTTGGCAATACTTTTGGTACTAAAAGCCTTACCGTTCATTTATTCAGTGAAACTATTGAACATCTAATGTGTGTAAGAGACAGGGCATATGGGTGCTTTGGAGTCAATTAGACTATAACACACAGCTTTGTCCAGTTGAGTAAGATTATTATTGTGCCAGTGTTATAACAGTATTGAAAGGGGTGCTCTTCAGACTCAAAAGATTAGAATAATCTAATTTGAAAAAATGGTCATTCATATTCCCCCCATTTTTTGAATGGTCATCACATATTTGAAGATGCATATAAAATGTATAATCAGCCCTGACTGGTTTGGCTCAGTGGGTTGGGCACCATCCGGGAACTGAAAAGTTGCTGGTTCCATTCTTGGTCAGAGCAGATGCCTGGTTTGCAGGCCAGTCCCCGGTTGGGGGCATGTGAGAGGCAACGGAACATTCTTCCTCTGCCACTTTTTCCCCATTCCTTCTTCTCTCTCTAAAAAATAAATAAATTCTTCTTTTTAAGTATTTAAAATTTTAAAAATGTATAATCAAGGCTCCCTAATTCCACCCTAGTATCAATACATTGTAAGACAAATATGAATTTTTAACTCTTTAAAGAAAGTAAGAACAATATTTATTATAAAAGAAAAATATATTTAAATGTAAGGTTGCAAATCTAGCAACGTAACTGTTATACACTGATTAGCAATTAATGAAAGCCTTTACAGGAATGCCATATATATGCAGAAACCCTGCCATTACAGTAGGAAAATATTTTCAGGCCTCTGAGAGACAGTTTGGACCTTAGAGAGAGGATGATTTATACTCACTTTCTTGCTATTTAAACTTGCTCTTGAAAATTCCCTTTCAGAGAATTCTCTTTTCAGGAAACCTTGGTGGTTTCCTAAGCTTTCCCAGCCAGCACATGGCAGTATTGAAACCTTGAGCCCTCGGTCTCTGCAGAACTGACTCCCATTAGCCCCTCCAGCCTTTCACAACACAGACCGAAAACCAACCCCCTGATGAAGTCTTTCAAGGCAGTTACTACAAAATGGCTTAGAAGTTTTTAGCCAGAAATTAGATTCTTGTTAATTTTTGAAAGGATAAAATATTCAGTCCAATAGAAGTTGGAAAACTGGAGTCTATTTAGCAGAAACTGGCATATTAGAACCAGATAGGCAGGGTTAGGGACTAGTTTTAGACTATAACAGCTAGTAGTTTAAAAGAAAAAAAGATGATTTTAGCCCTGGCTGGTGTAGCTCAGTGGATTGAGTACAGGCTGGGAACCAAAGGGCATTGGTTCAATTCCCAGTCGTGGCACATGCCTGGATTGCAGGCCAGGTCTCCAGTAGGGGGCACAGGAGCAGCGACCACACATTGATGTTTCTCTCCCTCTTTCTCCTTCCCTTCCCCTCTCTTTAAAAATATATAAATAAAATCTTTTTTAAAAGATGACTTTAAAAGAAAGAATGACCCCAGCTTCACTTCACTTCACCCATGGGTCTCTTCCCTTCTCCCCTTCCCCAGAATCTCATTGCTCATCTGAAGAAGGTTGTCCAGGCTCCTGTTGGAAATGCCTGTGAGGAAGTTCATGTTGAGACCCGCTATTCACTGCATGTACCATTGCCTCTGCGCTGGCTGAAGAACCTGTCTCCAAGTCCATGGCTGAGGAGAAGACACATGACTGTTTCGTGTACTCTTTCACAGAACTTGGTTTTCAAATAAATATGCTAAAATCTCCAGATGGACAAGAATTGTTTGTTTGTTTGTTTGTTTGTTTGTTTGTTTGTTTTCAGCCTGGATTTTAAATAAATGGATCTAATACCCTTCCCCACACATACACCATGAAATGCCTAAACCCAAAGAGCTAAATCCTTGATTGAAGTCCCTTTGATGATCTGAGGGAAATGTAGTCTGTATAGGTAGTTCAGACACTTTTTTAAAAATAAGCTTTGCTTATTGTTTCCTGGGTTTGGCCTTGTTAAGGACAATAGATGTAAATTATTTACTTGCATTCATCTACAGAATCTGATAATGTGTCTTTTTTCTTTGTTCTCTTCCACCTTTTTTCATGTTTTTTTTTTAATTGAGGTAATTCAGATGTAATAAAATGCAGAGATTTGAAGTGTATACAATTTGATGAGATTCATCAAGTACACATTTGATTCCTATATTACCAGGCCTTTGTTGGATGCTGAGCTTTTGAAATAAGCAGGCATGGTCGTTACTCTGACAACTCTCCCCTCTCGTGTTCTTGGCACATGAAGTGAATCTCTGATTGACTGGGATGTGGCAAAAAGAGCTAGATGGGAGGAATGGTTGCCAGGACTTTGTGTCTTGGTCTTCAATCGTATAAAAGGTAGCTTCTAACATTTACACGTGAATGGTTCTTTGCTCCAACCTTGATTCTTTCACTTCTTAATTTAGGAAATAGCCTATTGCATCTGAAAAAAAAATTACTCAAGGACACAAACTCTTGGGTAGATCAGCTCTAATACATTCATCTACTGCAGCTTTGTTGTTAGGTCCAAGTCTAAAAGGTTAGCGATCCCGAAGGGTGGCTCACTCATTGGTTAATTTCATTGTATCCCCTTCTTTGTAAATTCCCTGTTTCCTCAAGATCAGATG
This sequence comes from Micronycteris hirsuta, assembly GCA_004026765.1. Lineage (NCBI taxonomy): Eukaryota > Metazoa > Chordata > Mammalia > Chiroptera > Phyllostomidae > Micronycteris > Micronycteris hirsuta. The sequence continues at coordinate 106,387 of PVJI01001885.1, forward strand.
ATTCTATAAAAGATATTATCTCATTTCCTAGACACTAATTAGCTATGTCCTTCCTGTTCAAGCTCCTAACATTGCTTGCATTTCAGACAGTTATCTCTAATATTTCCCTTAATATATCAAATGTTTAAAAAACAGAAGTCTCTCAATGATGTCACTGTCCAAAATTGAGTAGTCTGGGAGAGGGGGTACATTCACTGGCTTCGGGCCAAAGTTATTAAATTTCTTCCAGAATAATCGACTGAACTTCAGGGAGCAGGCAATATTAGTTCCTGGTGCGCAATGCAATTCAAAATTTACATTTTGGTCTTAAATCTTGAGGTTCAAGCTTTTAAAAACACAAGCTATAAAGTAAAATGGCTACTTGGATCAGACCATGATGAGACTTACTGAAGGTTTTTTTCCCCCCAGATTTCCTAGAAATAACCATAGCACTGAGAAATAACCAAGAAGCAAAGAAATGCAAGGTGAAATAGGACAGGGTGAAGTAAGTCGTGTATGAAGACAGGATTGGAGCTAGAACTGACACATTCAATAAAAGAAACAAGAGCCCTGGCTGGTGTAGCTCAGTGGATTGAGCACGGGCTGGGAACCAGACGGTCCCGGTTTGATTCCCGGTCAGGGCACATGCCTGGGTTGTGGGCCAGGTCCCCGGTGAGGGCCATATGAGAGGCAACCATACATTGCTGTTTCTCCCTCTCTTTCTCCCTCCCTTCTCCTCTCTCTAAAAATAAATAAATAAAATATTTAAAAAAAAAAAAAAGAAACAAGAGAATGGCCACAGTTAATCCCAGGTGAGGTCACCGTGGCACACTGTTTCAGAGCTGAAGGCTCGTGGGATGCACAGATGGAAAGAAATTGATTTCTCGGACTGGACTGAATTCTGGAATCATCTTCCTGCTACCCATCTGCGGATAAGTGTGACTGCTGGCTCTGCCTTTTAAAAGTACTCCTTTCTTGGTGTCCGTGGCAAGTCTTTGCCTGCCGTCCCTGACCTTCCCTTTGTTTAACAGATTGAATAAATGTTTATCTTTAATTGAACATTTCTTTGTGCAGGGATTCTTGGGCTATTTGGCAGGTCCCACTCCCTCTGTCTTGCTTTTTCACTCTAGCCTTCTCAGAATTCGGGTTTTTTCATTCTGCCCATTCTCCAAGCAATTTCACCCACCGCACACCTTCATTCACTGCCTTTGTGCTGACTACTTCCAATCCACATCCCTCCCATACCTTTCATCTGAGCTGGCTCACATCCAGCCCCTGGGCCTCCCGATTTGGGCTGCTCTGGCAGTTAGAACAGTAGATCCAAAACACAGGCAGCCTCCTGTTTCTCCTCCTTGGGGCTAATGGCACCACCTCCAACAGGTGGTCCACACCAGAAACCCAGGCTTCACCTTTGACGCCTCTCAAATATCTAGTTCACCCACCCTCCCCCACTGTCCACTGCCCCTACTTCAAGCACTTAACTATCTCCCTTTAGACTTGGCCCACTTTAATTCATTCTCCAAAATTGATCTTTTTAAAATGCAAGACATATTATTCTCCTTAAAAATCTCACAGCGGTTCTTTGTTGAATAATGCCCAAGTACTTTACTATGTGTGCAAAGCTATTACAGGACTTTAGCTGCGGCCCACCTCTCCTGCCTCCCATCCCTTCACCTCCTGTTCAGAACCACTTTCACTTCCTTCGAAGATTCTGGCTTTCTGTCACCTCCTAGCCTTTGCGTGTATCGTTCCCTCTGCTTGAAATCCAGTCAAACCTCAGTTCTCAAACATCTCCCATCTCAAGCAATTCAATTCTCAGCCTGACAGCCCTTTCATGCTGCTGCCTGTATGATCAGTCATGGGTCTCTCAGGCATGATGTGGTTTCTTTGAACAACCTTCCGGAACAAACTAAGTTCAAGAACTGAAGTTCTGAACCTCCTGTCTTCACTCCCACCCTCCAAGTCTTTAGGTCTCGATTTATAGAGACTTCTCCAAGAAACACCCCCACGCCGCTTCCCCCACCAGAACTGGACGAGGTCTTTGTGCTTTGCCAGCACCCGGTATTGCCCGCTATTGCGTATTATCACCACACGCGAGCACGAAGCACCATCGGGTCAGTCCATGAGCACATCATTGGTGAGTAATTCCTCTGTGTCAGAGCCGCCTTCCCCAGGGATCTACGTGTCTCTTTCTATTCCTCTTCCGCAGTGACTAATGCTTCCGCTGAGGACTGTTTTTCAGTTGGTTTTACTCTTTGGGAACCCTGGCTTTTCTGTGTGTGTGCGTAGGCAAGATAGTGTCTCTGAACTCTGGCATAAGATGAAAAACAGTGAGCTTCAGCAAAGAAGGTTCTGTGACTCAGTCTCGGATCCCTCCCCAGCACCCTATCTTCATCATAAATGAGAACACACTTCCGCTTTGTACAGAAAATCCCTTGGGAGGTGCTTAGCTTGATTGTTTCTAGAGCTCAAGTTTCTTTTCTACCCTCTCATTCGTTACAATGAAAAGCTTAAGGGCCCTTCTAAGCCAAACTGCATAAGGGGAAGGTAGTGGACTTTGGTTCAGATCCTGATCTGGTTCCTTAGTGGTTTCCTCATTTGTGCAGAGAAAATGGTGTCCACCGCAAAGTTGTGGGAGGGATTTAATGATAACAGCTAATATCCATGCCTACTATGTGCAGGACGCTGCCAAGAATCACATGTGTCTACCTACTTACTCCTGACAATGTCCCCATGAGGCACCAGGTGCTGTGGTCTTGAGATAATCTGTTAAGTCCCTGACACTTAAGTAGGCGTTCACTAAATTTTATCTGAGTCACAATGGTGTGGCCTAACCGCTCCTGTTGCGCAGGAGGACACTCGAGTGAAGTGACCTGTTCACATCAAGAGCTGTTTCCACAATTGTGTTTTCAGTCCACCGCTTCATTACGCTGGTCTCTGGGCTTGTTTCATCCAAACCAGCGACAGACAGGCAAAGAGCCATTTCTTCACTCTGCTCCAAGTTGGGGGCCTCCTCCGTACTGAGCCAGAATGCCGTTTCAGAGAGGGTCTGTCACCAGAAGCAGTACTTCCTACCCCCACAGCCTCTGCAACAGCCCACTGTCGGTGGCCCTTCCCATCCGCGCGCTGTGACTGTGCGGTTCCTTTGGTGTCTGCATGCAGGGTTTTCCAGGTCAAAATTAGTTATTTATAATACAGTTGCATCCAGGAGATTTTGGGCATTACACAGAGCTGGGACTTGGCAAAGAGTCAGGCAAAGACAAAGAATTTCCCGTCCAGTAGCGGTCCCATGACCTGGTGTGAGCAGGCCCTGACTCGGGCCGTGATCTCTCGGAGGCCCTGCTTCATGTTCAAAAGATTGAGGAGGTTTACGAGCCTCCAAGGCTTTCTGCGGATGCTGGGTATGAACTAGCCTCTCCAAAATAGGGTGGGCGACAGGCCACTCTCTAAGCAAGTTCCTTCCTTTGTTCCCGCATGAGAGGCCAGGAGGGGTGTTCATTACACCTCGCTGTCGGCACCAGCAATCAGTCTCCTGGCAGCTCCCAGGCACGTGCGACACATGGTTGGCAAGGCGATGCCAGGTCTCCCGTGTGCAGGATTCTTGTTTTCCAGCCAGTCTATAAACGAGCTCCTTAACGGCAAGCCCCAAAGTGCACCCCAAAGTCCCTGGGACAGTGTTTGATAACAATGCCTATTGGTTTCAGATTAAATCATTGCTTTAGCTTGGGGAGTCTGGTGATGCCCTCGATCCTGACCGACTGTTCTCTTTGGCACTTACATGTTTGTTTATTGTCTGTCTCCCTCGTTAGCATGTGAACCACATGGGGACGGGCTCGTTTTGATGACCGCTGTACTCCTAGTGCCTAGGGCAGTTCCTGGCTCATGGTAGGCATTCAGTAGGTATTGGATGGATGGAAGGATGGACAGATGGGTGGACAGACAGATGACAGCACCAAACCTGCATTTAGCTCCCGTGTGCTAGATACTATGTTTACTACTTTATTCACATTACCATTTTAAATTCTCACAATTCTGTTGTGAGGTAAATATTATTATCCTCATTTTACAGACAGCGAGGCTTAGAAAGGATAAGGGTACATAATAATAACCCAGGTCATGCTGACTACAAAATCTGTTCCTTTTTGTTTTTGCTTTTGATTCTGTTTTAGCCACCATGGCAGGGATTCAGCAGATCTGGAGTCCTTCTCAGAAATCCAGCAATTTAGGCCCTGGCCAGGTAGCTCAGTTGGTTAGAGCATCATCACAGTACACCAAGGATTACGGGTTTGATCCCCAGTCAGAGCTCATAGAAGAAACAACCAATGAATGCATAAAGAAGAAGTAGAGCAACACATCGACGTCTCTCTCTCTCAAGTCAATAAATAAAAAAATATTAAGCACAAACAAACAAACAAGCCCTGGCCAGTGTGGCTCAGCAGAGTGAGTACCAGCCTGCAAACTGAAAGGTTGCCGGTTTGATTCCCAGTCAGGGCACATGCCTGGGTTGCGGGCCAGGTCCCCAGGTGGGGGCTTGCAAGAGGCAACTGACTGATGTTTCTCTCACTCATGGATGTTTCTATACCTCTCTTTCTCCCTCCCCTCTTCTCTCCCCAAAAATAAATAAATAAAATCTTAAAAAAAAAAAAATCTACCAAGTAGCCAGCATTCGGATGACTGGTACAGATGGTCCTGAGCTCACACTGAAACACTATCCTATGCCAAGCTGCCCCCAGAAGACTGAGTCCCCTGGCCGTTTAGATGGGGTGTGGATACGGAGATAGGGAGGACCCCAGATGCCCTCCAAAGCATAGCCATCAGCAAAAGCCCTCCTTAGATGAAAGATGCCTCACTACCAATAGAATGCGAACATACCTGAAGGCAGAATGTGTTTTTCAAAGCAGAGGTCCCCAGAAATGAAATCGATGGCAGAAAGTGGGACTGCTGTCCTGCTGTGGCCCCGGAGACAGGTCTCTGCAGTGCATGTGCTAAATGGCACCAGGCTCTCCTGCACTCACCATGGTGACCGGGATTCACCATCCAGAAGGATGTGTCTAACTCCGGCAGCAGCCCTTTTTATGAGATGCTTCTTGCTCTCTTTTCCAGAGCCCTGGGGTGGTCATACTGAGGGACCGACAGGCTAGAAGAGCCAGCAGAGGCAGCAGGGATGCACCACTGACCCCAAGAAGTACCCTACCCTGGCCCCCAACCTGTGACTCTGGCTGGCAGTGACCCAGGGTGATCGATGCCATCACACTGCCCAGCACACAGTGCCTGCGAGTGGACGCCATGCAGCGAGGCCAGTCCCGCCGCGCCCGGACACAGTGCCTCAGCCTCTGCACTTTCAGGGCCCTGCGGGGGACTGTGTTCAGTCCGTCCAGTGACACCTCGGCCATCAGCAAGGGGACAGCGAGGGGACCGGGCTGCAGGGTCAGGCGAGTACAGCAGGACCACGTTTCCCATCAGCAGACAAAGTGCATGCTGGAGCCAACATAGCAGAGGCCCAGGAAAAAAAATAATTTCATTTTTCTTAAAATAATTTGATCAACATGTATTTGTAAGTTTAATGGTCTTTATGGAGAAACTAGACTTCCTTTCGTGTATTTTGTGGTTTAGAAATGTTTATTTTCTTTTTAATGCCGACAAGGAGTCCCAAACAGGCGCGCTTAGTCTAAGCTCGCTCCCTCGCACTCCCCAGCCGCGGGTTCAGACAAAGTCGCGCTTGCGCGGTGGAGCTGATCCGAACCAGGAATACGGGCGAGCGTTGCCTCCGAGGGGAAGGGCAACGGGACCACACCAAACTGGGAAATCAAACCACAGATGGCTAGATTTAGCGCATACTTCTGTACCCCACTAGAGAAGAGCTAAGAAAAGCTGCTCCGTGCATTTATTCACCCATTCTCTAGAGACCTTCTGTAACGTGTGGCCCGCCACCATTTGCGTTCCTTCCAGTAAGTGATGTTGTACTTTCACTTCTCCTTGGAGGACTGGTGACCTTCTAGCTCAGCCCAGATGCGAGTCACCGCACTCCGCCCACAGGCCACTGTGACTGGTCCAGGGCAATCTGAGCCAACAAGACCCAATTCTGGGACACCTGTGCTAGCTACAGGAAGCCCCTCCCTCTTCCACTTCTGACGTGGCCTCGGGCTGAGCCTTTTCCCACGGTAAGCCTGAATGTGGTGCCAATCCTGAAGAACCCGAGCTAAGAGACAGAGCCATCCAAACAGCACCCAGCTGCACCCCTGCCTCCAGACTGTGAAGCTCCATGAGCAATAAATTCTCTTCTTTGCTTAAGCAAAATGCAAGCCACTTGGCGTTGAATGTGGCATTTGGTACCAAAAGAGTACTGCAGGAGGGGTCACTGGGGGGGTGGGTGTTATGGGCTGAACTGTGTCCCGTGAAAATGCCCACGTCGAAGCCCTGACCTCCAGTACCTCGGAGTACGGCCGATGTGCAGAAAGGGCCTTTCGAGAAGCAGTCGAGTTAAAATGAAGTTGCACGGGTGGGTGCTAATCTGAAACGACTGGTGTCCTTACAGAAAGAGGAGATTAGGCCACAGGCCACACACAAACCAAGGGACAAGCATGTGAGGACACAGCGAGAAGGCAGCTGTCCGCAAGCCGCCCCTGCCTAAGTCTTGATCTTGGATGTCCCGCTGAAACCAGAAAGGCCGTAGTTCGTGCTGTCACCTACCAAACCCAATACGCAGAGACAGGGACTGAATCTTTATGGGCTTTACTCAGATGGCCCGTGATCCAAGAGGACAGTGGTTTCGGACCGTCTTACACTTTCAAGCCCCCCTTTTTAGAACAGGGAATATACAAAGTCCAGCGCAGGGGGTTGAAATTCAGGGAAAATTAGATTAAAAAACTGCAGCATTCTCACCCTCGGCTGTTAGCTGTTGGGGGGTGGGGGGAGGTGTCCGTCTGTCTCTCCCTGGAACACAATGCCCCGGCTGCCTCCACTTGTTCCCAGGGCAGTAATGTTCAGCGGTGCCCCAGGAAGTCAGCTGTCTCTCCGGGGAGTCAGGGCGGACCCTATCTATCTGCAGTTCCTGAAACAATAGCTTTAACGTATGCATTACCTACTAGGCTTATAACTGTTTACCTTAAACTAAAATTCTCCTGTCACCGCCTCTAGAACTGTGATAAAGTAGATTTCTGTTGTCAAGGCCACAGGTGGGCAGTGCTCTGTTATGCAGCCCCAGCAGACTCACACAGGGGCTCACCAGGGGAGCGAGGAGGCGGTTGAAGGGGGGTGTGAAAGAGGGGACTCAGGGGGAGGAAATCGGCTCAGTTGCCTGCTAGAGCCATGAGGCTTGAGCTAAGGAGGAGGAAGAAACAATATAGAGAAGAACATGGATTCGATGTCTAAATGAAGGGAGGGCTATCAGGCTTCCTGCTGGAGGCTGATGGTGCTGTGTCCACGGGGGGTGCGGGGGCGGGGGTGGGGGCAGAGAGGGCACGAAGTCAGAGTCCCCAGGCGGTGATTGCGGACGGTGCCTGTTTGCCCTTTCTGCGCCCAGGCCTCTTTCCACACACCTGTCAGCTCAGGGTGGACTTGGTCGGTTCACGTTCATGTCTCCTCCACTCCCACAGCCTGGAGCAGCGGTTCCCATCCCCATCCCCATCCCCGCATTTCACACCCGGGGGCATTTGGGGTTTCCACAGTGACTGGGGAATGCAATTGGCATTCCTGGTGGGAGCTTGCCACACTGGACACCCTGTGGTGTGGGGCTGGGGTAAGGCTGGTCTTGGTCTAGTTCAGAGCTTTACCAAGGGCTATTCATCGCTTTGAACTACTCAGTCACCCCTGCCGCACACACGCACCAGACTTTTATACGCCCTATGGGTAGTCTGCCAAGCACGTATATGGAAATACATTATTTTTTAATAAATTGCTTTCCTTTCATGTCTTTCTATTATAGTTAAGGCATGATAATGATTATTATAAAATTATTTTTAGGCCCTGGCTGGTGTAGCTCAGTGGATTGAGCACGGGCTGGGAACCAAAGGGTCCCGGTTCGATTCCCAGTCAGGGCACATGCCTGGGTTGCAGGCCAGGTCCCCAGTGAGGGCCATGTGAGAGGCAACCACACATTGCTGTTTCTCTCCTCTCTTTCTCCCTCCATTCCCCTCTCTCTAAAATTAAATAAATAAAATCTTTTTAAAAAATAATAATAAAATTATTTTTAAATTAGCCCTGGCTGGTGTGGCTCAGTGGATTGAGAGCTGGCCTGAGAAACAGAGGGTCACTGATTCAATTCCCAGTCAGGGCACATACCTGGGTTGGCGGCCAGGTCCCCAGTAGGGGGCACGTGAGAGGTAACCGCTTACTGATGTTTCTCTCCCTCTCTTTCTCTCACCCTTCCCCTCTGTCTAAAAATAAATAAATAAAATCTTTAAATTATTTTGAAATTATGTGTAAGTAGGTTACATTGCCTGGGAATTTCATTCTAGGATAGAAAGGAGGATGTTACAAAACATGTTATTAAAACAGGAGGAGTCTGGGAAGGTGGAGACTCAGCACTCGGGGTGGCGGGGGCCTCAATGGAGAGCCGCTCTGAGGCCTCCCTGCCTGCTCGTCCCAGCAGGCCTGGCCTCCGCTGTTGGCCGCATCTGCCCTATAAGGCCATGTGAGGGCTGAGCACGGAGAAAATGAATGGGCTCCCCTAGCTGGCGCCGCAGTTCTCCCAGCCTGCCAGGAGGGGGACCCTCCCGCGGTTCCTGCTCCACTGTGCTCCTGGCCCCTGAGGGGTCCTTGATTAGAACATCAGGAGGGAGCCAGGCTTTCAAGTGCAAGAAAGGAGAATCGCCCGTCCACAACCCCTGTTAGTTTCCTCTAGACAAGTGTACGCATATTTTCCATAGTACAGAGGGTTCTAGAAAATGTGAGTCGGGACAGACCAGAGCCCTGCAGGCTCTTGGGACCAGGACAAAGGGCAGAGAGGGAAAACTGTCCTCTGTCTTGGCCTTCTCCCCAGATCTGTGTGCTGGGTTTGGCACTTCTGGTGCAGATGGCAAAGACCTGGTGGGTGGTTGTGTGGCCACAGCTGGCCTGGCCTGAGACCTAGCCTTCCGGAGACCCAGACAGCTCAGACACAAAGGCCTCGGTGTCCAGACAGAGACCCAGACACTGTGGGGGCAGGGCCGCCTTCATGCTCCACATCCCACGGGGACCGCTGGAAGCAGCAGTGGGTCAGTCAGCACCCCCACCTTCCCAGAGGGCCAGGGTCAGCCTCCTGATGCTCCCAGGACCCCTCTCCAGGCTCCACCTCTTGCACCCACCCCTGGGTGCTTGATCCCCTTGCCCCATCCTCTCAAACCAGGGTGCTCAGCACAGGAAGTGTTGCTCAGCAGATAGATACACGTGGCTCATCCAGGCGGATGCCAGCTGCTCCTCCTCCTCAGGCTCCGGCAACCAGGTGCTCACGGTTTTTCACCCTGTGCCCATCTATAAAGAGAACTCAACTCCTCCTTAAGGGCCCCCACCCAAGAACTGCCCCCAGTCCCACCAGAGAAATGTGAAGATGGTATGAGAAACTTTGGGGGACCACAGATCTCTGAACAACCGAGGTGACAGCAGCTTAAAGAAGACAGATGTTTCTTTTTCTCTGTTCATCAAATCTGCGAGTAGCTAGTGCTGGGCTGGCCTGGAGCCCTGTGTCAGGGACCCAAGTCCCTTCTATCTTGTTGCTTTCCTGGACTCATTGCTCCTGGAACTTCTCAAAGCAGGGGCTGCAAATACTCAGGGGACGGGGCAACTTAAATTTATCTACCACAACCATCTGAGCCTGGACAAGACGCTGCCACACTGAACGCTGCTCCAACATCTCTGCCTGCTGTGGCGCCTTTCCCCAAATCTTGGCTGGGGTGGGGGGGACCTAGTCCAAGCCTGGAGTCACCGGAGAGCAAGGCCACTCCCCTGGCTCGAAAGACGTGGGAGGGGGTCACAGAGCTCGACGTTTTGGCCCACTGGGTTGGAGCCCACTCTGCCCCCAGAAGCCTGTGGGAGTCCAGACTCCTTGGGAGGCTTTACTCTGTCCACGCAGAGGTGTTTGGGAAAACCAAGGGCAGGGTGCAGCCTCCTCAGGAAGCGCTGGAGTCAGACATGGGGTCCCCAGACTCCAGGGAGAACCCTGCCAGAGGCCTTAGTGCTGCAGGTCACCCGCTGCTCTGGGCTCACATGTTCCAGGCCCAGCCTCAGCGAGAACTGATTTGCAGGCGCAGCCCCACACAGAGCCGGAGGCAGAGCCCAGAGAAGAGAGACAGGCACAGAGAAGGGGGTTCATCCCCGGGGTCCCTCCCCGGGGTCCCACCTCCAGCTCTGTCTGACCGAGGCCGGCTCCCCTTCTGACACCCCCGTGATGGGAGCCAACAAAGTCCGCGGCAGTTTAAGCTGTTTTGAGACGGGCGTCTGTCCTGGCCCGAATCTGAGGGAAGGAAAGGGCAGGGGCCCCACAAAAGGGAGGGGGCGTGCAGGGAGGAAGGCGGGGGCGGCCGGGGCGACTGTGCCCGAGGCGGCTGCAATGTCTTTGCTGCTTTCTTTCTTCCCGGGGTCGTGGCTGGGGACGAGGGGTTGGTGTCCGGGCCGGCGGGGGTGGGTCGGGTGGCCTGGGGGCCAGCGATGGAAGGAAAACAGTGATGCCCAGGCCGCGGGGTGCGGACCGTCTCCGCTCCAGAGCGCGTGATTTCTGGGAACCTGTCCGCGCTCTGACCACCGCTGGGCTGGCACCGCCCGAATCTGCGTTCCTGGAAGTGACCGCCGGGGGCGGGTCGGGGTGCGCCCGGGGCCAGGCCGAGGCCGAGTTTCCACCGCGCGGGGCCCAGGTCGGGTTGGCGTGGCCGCTGCCTGACGGCTCTACTCCAGACCCTCCCAGGGCAGAGGTCTCTGCAGTGACTCCCACGCCCAGGATTCGGGTCACTGGGTGGAAACTCCGCGGGCCCCTGACTCGCTCCTTTTCGGGGACGGAGCGGCCGCGGCTCCACCGGGCCCCTGAGCCAGCCCGGCTGGCGCGCCCGGGCGGCTTCCTCCGGCGGCGCGGCCTGCAGCTCCGGCTGAAAGATTTATCTCCCGCGGGGCGCCAGTCCCGGGGGAGGCTCGGCCCCGCGCCCCCCCCCACTCTCGGCCCGATCTGCCTGGCGGGGCTGGCCCTGGGAGCTACTCCGGCCCTGGGCGCTCTCCCCGAGACTTTCAGGCCGGCAATGCCCACACTTGGAGCGCGCACTCCTCAGGCCTTATGACTGGTCAGGTCTGGGTAGGGCCTGGGGATGTGCATGTCTTAGCCCATCGGGGACACACTTGGAAACTCCGCGGCAGACCTTTCAAACTCCCCCCGCCCCCGTAGTTTCACTTCTGCTTTCGTGCGTCTGTTAGTAAAAGGCTTCATCCCAGGGGCGGAGGGAGCTCCACGCTTAGCCTTGACCTCAGGTTCAGCTGAGCTGCTGGGTCTTTCTTTCCTTTTTTTCTTTTTTAAGATTTTATTTCTTTTTAGAGAGAGGGGAAGGGTGGGGGAAAGAGAAGGAGAGAAACATCAATGTGTGGTTGCCCTCAGAGCCCCCTAGTGGGGACCTGGCCTGCAACCCAGGCAAGTGCCCTGACTGGGAATCGAACCAGTGAGCCTTTTCTTCGCAGTCCAGCACTCCGTCCACAGAGCTGGTAGGTCTTTCATTATTGGTGAGGAGAAGGGTAAAAAGGGAGATTTAATGTTACCATGTGTACCTTCTACCATCACAAGTTACTCTTTTTATTATTGTTCAGATCCATCCCCTGTTCATTGGCAGCCCAGTTACCACTTTGTCTCACACGCCATCTCTAATCCGTAAGCAGGCCTCCCCATGACGCCAATAAATGATCACGTGAACTCGGTCTGTTAGGTAGGATGGATAGCAAACCAAGGCAGGGGGCAGGGGAGACAGGCCTCCCCCCACTGACTCGGGAGTCCCGAGCCTGGTCCGATAATATTGCCGGGTGTCCCAACATCACAAGAAACACTGTGTTAGCGCGGGGGGAGGGGAGTCCTTGAAATTCTATGTAGCATCTCCACTGTCTGGGAAAGAAAGCCTTGAAACTATGCTTTCATCCCAAGGCCTGGAATGTGGGAGGGTCCACGGAGCCCAAGGGAGGAAGCCCATAAAACAACTTTGGGGACTTGCTTACCTCTGGTCACTGTCTGTTTTACGAGGAAGTCCCTAACGCTTACGGAAAGAGCCCATAAATAACTTTGGGAAAGTGCCCCAACTGTAATTAACTGCCTCTTGTCACGCATCTGTTTTACAACAAGATGAACAAATGGAGTCTGGAGCAAGGTAAGGATTCGGGCTGACAGACCCCGACATGTACCTATGTTTGGGTATTCACACCCTGCCTGCCCCCCAAAGCTGGTAACAAAGGACTCTCTCTCTGCCTCTGGCCACCAGGCCTCAGGCCTCTCAGGCACTTGCCACCCCAGCCTTTGGCTGCCTTTACGTTTGCCGCCCTTACCCTGCTTTGCCCTGAACCTGTGCCTCTCACCCCGCACCTCGACAAGACCAGTTCTCTTCCATGAGAACAGAACGGATCACCAACAAACGCTGCTGGCATGCTAATAGACTTGCTGATCTGTAATTCTCTACTGCACTGGCCAGAAGAACCGAGTTTCTAGGAGTTTCCAGGACAGGTAAGACTGGCCCGGACCATAATGAGGGCAGGATGTGCTCAGCAGCTCACAGAAATCCCGCCGGAAGCACTCCACGCAAAAGACAGGGACGGCCACACAACTCGAGATGTTCTGTGTGCGCCAGGGTTTCCGGTCCTCAAGGTGGGCCGACCTGCCACTGCCGTCACTGTAGCACCCCCTCTCCAGTTCAGGCCAACATGGCTCCCTCTGTGCTCACAGCACGTGCCCCACAGTGTACATTTTTCCACTTGCTTAGCAACCCGGGATATTCCTTACAAAAAGTATGTCTGGGAACACACCTGACCAGAATCCCGGCAGAAGTGTACTTGCTTTGAAATGTCTTGGAACCAGATTTGTTCTTCTGGAAGTTCCCTTTCAGGTCTGGATCTTTTTGTCAACCTTATTCAGATCACAGAACTACTGGGGGCTGTGACGTGACTCACGTCCCTGGGACAGGGCAAGGACAACACCCGAAGCCCAGTGGAATTCTGGTCTCCCCCCTTTCCAGGTCCCCCTGGGTTTCTGCTCACTGGCAGCTCCCTTGGGGATGTTTCCCCGCAGGGTGTGCTCTTCTTCCAAGAATCAAGCAGCTTCCCCTCCTCCTCTGTTGTAGACTCTGGGCCAGGAAGACAGATGGATTTGCATCCCCCACACATCATGAGTTTTGGGCAGTGACCAAAATAAAATTTCCCTGGAAGGAATTTTTTTTTTTCCTAAGCAGCATCTCGCAATAGTTCATCTTTTGATTTGTGCCTCCTTTTCAGCGTGTTCCTCATCCAACCCGCTGATTAAATCCAGACCCTGCACTCCGCTCACAGACATGCTCTTGGTCTGAAGTCCCCCTGCAGAAGCTCTGAGACAAGCTCAGTCCAGCTCAGCTGGCTGCCAGGTTTGTCTGAGCAGGTCAGCCTTATAGGCCTTAACGCAGATGGCTTCCCCCTCTCATCCAACTCAGGAGGCGCTGTTTTCCAGCTCCCGCTCTTCGGGGATTTGTACCCTCTTCCTCTGCTTTCATCTCAGCTCTTTGCCCTGCAGTAGAGACAGCGGCCAGGCAGTTAGTTGCCTGCTACAGCTGCAAAGATGACTTCATTCGAGGGCTGTGTAATGTGTCTCAGAGATGCATGGCCTCCCATCCCGAGGAGCACAGCGCCGGGCCAGTGGCGGGCTACGGGCTGCAGAAGACTCAGGTTTGTCTCCCACGAGTGCAGAGCTGGGTCAATTGCTTTCATGTCCAGTGCAAGGCCGGTTAGCTCCCCTGAAGTATTCTGCATATTCCAAGAATTAAATTTGGCGTTGAGTCTTTCCCAGCAGCAACGTTGTGATAATCTTAGAATTTGAGCGTTGGATTTATGTGGACTCATTAAATGGTTCTTTCTACTTTTGCCTATTTCAAAATTTTCATAATTCCATATTTTAGAAAGTCATCTTGGGCCCACTGGCAGTTTGAAAACTGGAGAAGTCAAACAAGAGCATCCCACTTACAGCCAATGGGATGCCTGGCAAGTCTTAAGAACTGGAAGGTTAGGCAGCAGGTTTGGTGCACTGCTCTGAACTCATGAACATACAGAGCAGAGCCAATTTGGGTAGAGCCCAGGTGAAGTGTCAAACCTAAGCAGTTTTTAAAAATAATGCTCATTGATTTTAGAGAGAGAGGGAGGGAGAGAGAGAGAAACACTGATCAGTTGCCTCCCATACACACCCCCACCAGGGATCAAACCTGCACCCTAGTATGTGTCCTGACTGGGAATTGAACCCCCAACCTTTTGGTGTATGAGACAATGCTCCAACCAACGGAGCCACACTGGCCAGGGCAGGCCTGAGCAGTTTGCCTTTGTGACAAAAGTATCCTTTGTACTCACACCAGGTTAAATAGGTTAGGTATACCGGGTGGGCCGTGAGCCTTACCCGATCACATAAGGAAAGGCAGGTCCTTCTAGTAAACCACTTCCTAGAACAAAAAGGGATTTTTTTTTTTAAGATTTTATTTATTTATTTTAGAGAGAGGGGAAGGGAGGGAGAAAGAGAGGGAGAGGAATAGCAATGTATGGTTGCCTCTCACATGGCCCTCACTGGGGACCCGGCCCGCAACCCAGGCATGTGCCCTGACTGGGAATCGAACCGGGACCCTCTGGTTCCCAGCCCGCGCTCAATCCACTGAGTTACACCAGCCAGGGCAAAAAAGGGATTTTTTTAACCATCACTGTTTTCCACGAGCACAAGGCTCAGACAAAGTACAACACTGCTAATCTGTAAAACTGTGAAAACACTGTCCACGCTATAGATGTGGTGTGAGAATTAAAATAATCTGTGTAATTCCCTATCGCAATGCTTTGGCACATGCAATCGCCATATTTGGCAAATATTATACAGGACAACATAATGTTCTGTATGCAAAAAAAAAAAAATAGGGCAATCTTTGGGATATACTTATATCAAAACTTATCTGAAATTAAAAATTAACTGGGTATCCTCTACTTTGTCTAGCAACACCAGGCACACAGTGAGTTGACAATAAATGTTAACTTTTATTTTTTTATTTATTTTATCTTTAGAGAGAGGGGATGGGAGGGAGAGAGGGAGAGAAACATCAGTTGCCTCTGGAACATCCCCAAATGGGGACCTGGCCCACAACCTAGGCATGTGCCCTGCTGGGAATCGAACCGACAACCCTTTGGTTTGCGGGCAGGCACTCAATCCACTGAGCCACACTGGCTACGGCAAATGTTAACTTTTACTGTCATGAACATGAAAATTATTTTCAATACATGTTACCTGGACAGGATGTTTCCCCCTGCTAAGCAGTCTAGAAGGAGCTGAGCGGGGCTGGAGGCTCGGGGGATGGTGGCCACAGTCTATTTTAGGGCTTCTTCAATTGCAGGCTCACCTGCCTTCTCCAAGCCCTCCTCTTCCCCGCTTCTACCTTCTCGGATGCACGGAGATAGAAACATGGATGTGGAAAGATGGTGGCTCCCACCGCAGAGCCTCAACGTCTGGAAGGGAAGGATTTTCTGTCTAGCCACCTCCCCAGCCTCCAGCCCAGAGTTGGGCGACTTCAAAGACACCACGTGCAAGGAGAGGTAGGATTTGTGTTCGTTTTATTTCTAAAAATCCAAATACCACGTGTAGGGGAGGCGGGGAGAAAGGGTTACTCTGAAATAAATCCCTGGAAATTGCTGCTGTGGGATGGAACCCTGATGCCTGGAGCTTTAAGGCAGATCTTGGACGACATTTCAATCCTGGGTCACTCCAGTAAGATGGGAATAACGAAGCCGTCTTTTACCCTGGGATGCAACGAGCTCCTTGAGGTTAGGTGTTGAGCTGCTCGGGCTCACCCCAGGGCTGGGAAGAGGACCGGGAGGAGGGCCAAGAGCAACGTCAGTGGAAATGAAGGAAGGCGAAGCGGTGCAGAGTAGAAGCCGGGACGCAGACGCGCAGCGTGCGACCTCCAGCGGACAGCGCTGCTTTACTTCCTCGCCCAAGAAAGTTCGCCCCCGGAGTTCCCAAAGTTCCCACTTTTCCTCCCAGTATGCTCCGCGCTGGCCGCGTCACGCGATTGGCTGCTCCTCCCCACGTGAGGCCAAGCTGGCGGCAGCGGTTGCCGGGGCGACGGCTGGAGAAGTGGCCGCCCGGCTGGGCAGGCGCGGAGCCCCGCGGCGGAGCAGCAGGTAAGCACGTCCCCAGGTGCGGCTGGGCCACCCCCAAGCCCGCCGTCCCCGGGCGGGAGGGGCAGCGGTGGGACCCGAGGGCCGCGGCTTTGCCGAGCCCTCGATCGGAGGAAAGCCCCGATACGCCCGCCTGCAGGATGCCTCCGCTTCTCGCCTGAGGTCCAGGGCTCTCACTGCGGCGTGGGCCCCAGGCGGCCGCCCGGGCGTACAGAGGACTGGCCCAGCTGCTTCCCGCCAGTAGTCCTTGATCTTTGCTGCAGTGGGCCACACTTGGAGGGGTCCCCGAGTCCTTCAGCTCGGTAGTGAAGGCGCAAGCGGGTGGCCTGGTACTTCTCGCTCCACCCCCTCCGTTTTCTCCGTCAGCTGATCTCCCTTCCCAAGCACCCCGGTTAGATCCAGATTTCATCCAGTCTAAGCAAAAACAGGATGCTTGCTATGCGAATTCTTCTTCCAGACACATCCCATAGTCTTACCCTTAGTCACAAACCCTATAATATAGAAATTCAGAAGCTGCCACTACAACCCTCCGAAGTGAAGAAGTTTTCTCTAGTTTCTACATGAAGTAGAGCAGCGGTTCTCAAAGTTGAATGTGCATAAAAGTCATTGGGAGAGCTTGTTTAAAACGATTTGGGGGTATCGTGCCTGCAGTAAAGTTCAGTAAGATTAGGATGGTGCTAGGAATTTCCATTTGCACAAGCGTCGCAGGTGGTTCTGATTCAGGTGGTCGGAACTTTGGGTAATGCTGTGTAGCGGTGTAGATGGGTCTGGATTGAAACTCCCACTTTGATGGGACTTGCTGAGTTATTGGGAGCGCGTCTGCCTTCCTGAGCCTCGGCGGTCTCATCCGTAAAAGGAGAATATAAATCATGCTCACCTCTCGGGTTTATTGTGAAAATTAAATGTGAATCTTTTTGCACATGGTCTGGCATACATTAAACCCTCAATAAATACCTATTGTAATTTTAGAGTTTAGAGAAATTTTTCTAAGAAGGTCAAGAGTCATGGAATACCCAACAGTGGCTCACTTTCACTGACAGATCACAGCAGAATCTTATTCAAATGATGGTCCCAAAGAGCTTCTCTGAGGAGGTGACATTTATTAAGTATAGGGGTTTGCCAGGTGAAGAAAGAGATGGGGAAACTGTTACCAGGCACTGAGAACAATATGTGCAAAGGCCCTGAGGGAGGAAGGAGCTTGAGTTCTCAAAAACAACGGTTTTCTTTTTCCAGGACCTTCAAAAATGCTATTTTCACTACTTGGGCTTCAGTTATTTGTTAAATGTCTTGGGTGTCTGCCCTGCCAACTCGGCTAGGCTCTGGAGATACAAAATTCAAATACAGCTTCCTGCCCTGGTAAACAGGGTGATAAGTATGACAATAGAAGTAGATGTAGGGTACAGAGGTACCCCAAAGGGGAGAGGATTGCCTTGATGGGGATGGAAGGGAAGGATTCATGGGAGACTTCCTACAGGGGTCAAATCTGATCGCAGTTAGTGTGATGAATCTAGTTGCCCGTGAGGTGGGGGGAGTCCACCAATCAGAGGGCTTAGAAAGAGCATGTCGTTGGGTGGGGGGGGATAGCTGGGAGTTCACTATTGTTGGGGCCCGATGGTGGGGCAGTGGTAGAAGGAAGCAGGGAGAGGACAGGGCGTGGTGGGCCAGAGAAAGGTGGGAGGGGAGGGTGGTCCTCGAACAGTAGCTGTCTCTCTCCTCACACCTGTGGATCTGGCAGGACTGGAGGTGGCAGGTGGGGTCCCTGTCCTCCCTGCTCCTCATTGCTGCTTCCAGATCACCGCCCCCTCCTTTGAAGTACATGCCACGGGCTTTCCCACGTGCCGCCCCTCCCGGAGGCGGTTACCCATCAGGGGCGCAGCTATTTTCCTTGAAGACCGAGCTCCTGGCTCTGTCCACCTCTCTACCTCCTCAACTTCATTTTCGGTTTCGGCGTCCCGGCCGCACACATTTCTCCATCCTCCTTACTTTTAGGCATCTTTCCCTCCATTGTCATCGCCCACTGTGTGGTCATGGACTTTTTATTACTGCGCCCCCTCCAAGATTTTGATTCGAAGCACGCACCCCCCACTCTGACCACCACCTCTGTCTCTCACGCTCACTTGAAGGTGCCCTCTTGGGCAGGCCTTTGACCCCATAGCTTTTTCACTGGGTGCAGCCCCCTTATGTGCCTCCCTTCCCCCCTTCTTAACGGGGCTCAGCTTCAATCTCCATCACTGTTACACTTGTTTGCTCTTTTCCCTGTCTTCTGGAATAACCGCACTCGATGAACCTAACTCAGACTCGGAAAGTAGCTGGAGAAAACTAAAAATCGTGCAGACTTCTTGTCAATGTTCGATATTCTTACTTGGGGGCATAGCAAGGGATTAGTGACTGTTTATTTACATCAGATTAATTCTAATGCACAGCCTTCCTTGAAGCAGATGAACTGACCTTATCGTTTAACTCTGTTCTGTTCTAAATACACTTTGTGGTCTTGGCTGTTTGAATTACACACAGCACATCACAGCACGTGAGAAAACCCTAAGTAAGAAAAATAATCTTCCTCGGTCTCAGCAGCAGTCTGACTTTCTCATTCACACCACCCTTCAGTCCTTGTCTACATCATTTTACGTGTAGAAAGAACTCCTATTACTGACTACCTACAGGAAAGAACTACCTTTGGCTCTAGCTACCCTGTCTCCTAGTGCTGCTCTAATAAATCGCCATAAATGTAATGGCTTGAAACGACACAGGTTTATTATTTCATAGGTCTGGAGGTCAGAAGTCTGAAATGGGTCTTGCTGGACACAGGTCAGGGCGTTTGTAGGGCTTGTGCCTTTCTGGACACTTCAGAGAATCCCTTCTTTGCCTTTTCTGGATTCTAGAAGCTTCCTGCATTCTTTGGCTCCTGACCCTTCCTCCACTTTCAAAGGCAGCAATGGCCGACCAAGTCTTTCTCACTGAGCAGCACTCCGGCTCTGACCCTCCCCGCTTTCCTTGTAAGGACCCCTGGGCTTACAGTGGGCCCCTGATAACCCAGGCTACTCTCCCCATGTTAAGGTCACAGTGGGCAACCTCAGTGCCATCTGCAGCCTCAATTCGCCCTTGCCTTGTCACATGACCCAGTGACAGCTTCCTGGGGTAAGGATGGGGGCCCCTCGGGGAGCCACCACCCTGCCCAGCACAGCCACCTTTTGTGATTCCGCAGATGGTGAAAATGAAAGCTTTCATTTTGCTTTGTAGAGATCTTTGCTGTGAGAATTAACAGCAGCCTTTCAGTATGGGAGATATCCTGGCCCACGAATCGGAATTACTTGGCCTGGTGAAAGAGGTAGGTATGTCACCCCGGTCACGGAAAAAGACGTTGAAAATGCGTACCGCTTGCATTTACAACGCAGCCCGTTCCGCAGCGCCTCGCTGCATTAGTTATCTGCGGTCCATTATGGAATGCTCCTCGTGCTTATATTTTGCTTTCATAACTAAACTGAAATCTTACAGCTGTTTTTTTAGAATTCTTTTAAAGAAAATTCTGAAAGCAACACATGGTTATGGTAAAAGATTCAGACGCATGGAAGTGTAAACACCGAGTGTTCCCGCTCCTCTCCAGCACTGACCACACCTGATGGTTTAACGTGTTACCCCCCAGACTTTTTTCTGTGAATGTCTGAAGCACGTTCACGGGTCTGTGGTTTGTTTTACAACGTGCGACAGCGCCATACACATTGTTCTGTCGCTTGTCTCGTACCTGTCAACACAGCGCAGCCCGGACACCTCCCTGTGATCCTCTCACTTTTCAGTGCAGTGGTGTTTCTCGGAGTGGCGGCGTCCTGAGCACTTCACTTTGCCTGTGAGTGGACATTTGGGTGTCCATGCTGGAGCTTTCCAAGGACGGGGCCCACACCTGACTCCATTCGGGGTTCTCCACTGCATTTAGTGTGCGGCTGGCATTTGCTGGCAGGATCGTGAACAAATGCTGAATGCTGTCCCCGCAGGGGGCGCGGACAGGGCCTGGGCAGATGGGCAGGGGGGCTTGGAAATAGAGCGGTGTGACTGACGGACCGGAAGGAGGGTGGGGTGTCACGCACAGCCACGGAACACAGGGTCGGGAACGCGGGGGAGAGAGGGCTCAGTCGTGCTCTCTGCACGAGGACCGCTGATGACAAGGCTCATCTTTTAACGACTTCTTCTCTCAGGGACAGGCGTTATTTCTAGTCCCTCTGTTCCGAGTAACAAATTCCCAGAGGCCGACCAGAGCCGGAGCCATCAGGCCGCCCGCCTGCCCGTCACTTACTTTCCCAGACCGCCGCGCACATGATTTCTTCCCCGTTAACACCGATGAGGAACCACAGAGCTCACAGTTTCCTTCTGAGAGCGAACTTGGTTCTGTGAAGAAGCATTTCCTACGTCACTGTCTTTCTAGGCTTTTAGTGTGTGCATGGATAAGTGAATTCCAAGCTGGGTCCGAAATCACTCCCACCCAGGTGACAGCCCATTAACCCCTTTAGAATTTGGGGCTAATACTGAGCTAGCACAATTGCATCAAAGGCAGCTAGCAGAGAGCTGAATATGCTTTTGTGTTTTCTTTTATAGTATTTAGATTTCGCTGAATTTGAAGAGACCTCGAAAACATTTTCAAAAGAATGCAAAATAAAGGGAAAACCGTTATGTAAGACAGCAGGCAGCTCTTTGCGGGACTCCAAGTCACTGATAATCCAGGTAAGGGTTTACTTTTTTGTAAATTTTTTTTTGGTTTTTTAAAAGATTTTTTGAGATTTTTTTTGGGTTTTTTTAATAATAAATGTGTGTTCCGAGCCCGGAGCACACACTCCGCACTCTCAGCACTAACCGCCGGGGAGAAGGGGAGGGTTTACTTTTTTAAAATCTCTGTTGCCAGCCCTGGCTGGTGTAGCTCAGTGGATTGAGCGCGGGCTGGGAACCAGAGGGTCCCGGTTTGATTCCCCATCAGGGCACATGCCTGGGTTGCGGGCCAGGTCCCCATGAGGGCCATGTGAGAGGCAACCATACATTGTTATTTCTCTCTCTCTCTGTCTCCCTCCCTTCCCCTCTCTGTAAAATAAATAAATAAAACCTTAAAAAAAAAAAAAATCTCTGTTGCTAATCAGGATGCTCCCAACTTGTAAAAAAAAATGCTGCCGTGTGAGAATGTGGGAATCTTTTCTGGGGACCTGGTCACGGGACTTTTAGACCGCTCCAGTGTTAGGGGATGGATTAGCAGTGTCGTCGTCACAGCTCTGTGCCCTGCCTGGGAAGGGGCGGTGCCACGGGTCTTTCACAGACATTTCTGGGGAAGAAGACAAAGGGGACACCTGGTAGTGCTTACACACCGAGACAGATGTGACCCCCACCCTGGCACGTTTCAGGTTGTCGATTTCAGTGCTGGGGACATGGTGGTGACCAAACCGGAGCCAAACCTGTGCCCTCACGGCGCCCGCGCTCTCGTTTTGGGGAGCCTGGTGCGGGGCAGGTCCTGCTGACAGGGCAGCGTCCTGGCCTGAGCCACTCGGTGACCACGAGTGGGCTGCAAGGCGCAGGCGTTATGCGGTCCTCAGCTCTCAGGGTTAGGAGGACCTTAAAAGCCCCGCTTCAGCCATTATTCGATGTCGCCATCCCACTGTAACCTTCTAGGTAAGTTCACCCTGACTACATCCAGTGACGGGAGAGCATAGCGTTTCCTGAGGCAGCGTATTTCAGCTTTGCATGATTTTATTATTTTCATAAATTTAAATTGTTTTAATGTACCCACTCAAGAATTTGAGACTTGTTTTAAGAGGACCACTGAGTAGCCGGAAGTTATGCCACCGCGACTGCTTATCTGCCCTTGGTCCCTGGTTCCCTAGTGGCCTGGCATGGGGCACCACTGAGTGGGGGCACCATCGGAGTGGCCCATGGAGCTCCAGGCGGGGCTGCGCCCTCTGCCCAGAGCCCCTCCAGGCCCCAGGCACCCGGACCCTGAGCTTCTGCCACCCTGATTGGGACTGTTAGGAACTTTCAATTCTGCCTTGTACCTAAATCCGAAAAACTACACAGCAGGGATTTGTGATGGGTCCGTTGTCATTCTTCTTGTGAGGCAGCTGATGTGATCACTGCCACCTCCTTTCTCCAAAGTTCTCTTCAGACACTGCATGGTGAGTGGGGAAGCTGCCGCTGCCCTGCAGAGTTAGACTGCCCCCGTGAGGCTGGAATGATGCCGGGCCTGGGCTCCCTCCCCTGTCTCCAGCCCGTCTCTGTTCAGAGGACCCAGTCTCTCTGGGTGACCGCTTCCCATGAGGCCATGTCAGCTCGTCATGCTTCTAGCAACGGGGCGAACGGCAGTGGCGCCTCCCAGGCCTGGGTTTGACGGGGTCAGTGTGTGAGCTCCTGCCACTGGGGTGCTTGGCACTGTGCTGTCCACAAGCTATGGACGTGGGAGGTCTGCTCCACTGCCGCCTGGCGGCTCTCGGCCCGGCCGTGTGCACCCGCTGCAGGCCGAGGGTCAGCGAGGCTGGAGGGCGGCTGCACGGTGTTCGTGCGCCTGGCAGCGCTCTGTCTGCAGGCCTCTGGCCGACGCCCCAGCCGTTCTGTTTCGGGGGCCCTGGGCGTCTCGTCGGTTTCTTAGAAAGCCCACGTTCAAAACTGCAAAGGGCGGGAAGGCACGGTCGGTCTGCAGGAGCCTCAGCCTAGAGCTGGAAGCCCCCTGGATCTCCAGTTTTCTGTCCCTTCCCTTCGAGAAGGAGACTCGTTTTCCTCACACGAAACCCCGGAGTACTGGAGTCTCCGAGGCCTTGGGAGGGTTGCGAGAACTGTGCGTGTGGGGTGAGGGCACCCTATGACGGTCTGTCTGCTGTGTTCTCCGCAGAAGGACCTCCTTGCCGCCTTTGACAGTGGGGACCAGAAGGCGTTCTTCGGCTTGTGGGAGGAGCACCTTCCCAGTTCCCTCCGAGACGGCGACTCCCTCGCCCGGAAGTTGGAATTCTACCTTCACATCCATTTTGCCATCTATTTGCTGAAACACTCCGTGGGGAGACCGGTAGGTTCCCCCGTGATGCGGGGTGGTCCCAGTAGTGCGTTTAGGGAGAATGACAGCTGCTGTTTTCCAATGAGCACTGATTTAGCTTCATGGCCATTTCATCCTGCTGGGGAGGGCCAGGGGTCTGTGTTCCGGTGGGCGATTCTCCACCTCACTCCCACAGTTTCTTTTCTAATGTACATGGAGAGTTAACGATTTCTGTGTAAGCTCTGTTGTTTTCCTGAATACCTCAAGTTTTTGAAAACTTGCCACACATATACATACATGTATTTCTAAGAGTACGTGTATGTAGACCATATATTAGAAGAGAAATTTAGGCATAAACGGTGGGAAAATGTGTGTCTATCTCTGCAAGCCCGTTTGAGCAGTAAGTTGAATTCAGCTTCTGCAGTCTGTCCCCAGGTAGGGCAGGAGACATGCAGAGAGGAGAGGCTTTGAGGGCAGAGCAGATGACGCCAGGGGAGCAGGGCCGAGCTGGCATTTGACCATGTGCGTTTGCTTAGTGGCTTCCCCATGCCTTGCCTGCCACCCGAGGACCTGTGCTAACTTATCAGACTGTCAGGGGCCCGGAGGAGGGCTCGGCGACAGAGGGCCCACTTTCCAGCGCATCGTGAGAGCCGTTCCCGGGCAGCTGCTCCTCAGGGTGGTGCTCGTGTGGGCACGGTCGGGGAGAGTGTCATTGTCTTCTACTTACTTCTGGGTAAGGTAAAAAATCAGTAAACATTGTGTATGTTTTACGTCTGGCAGTCAGAAGAGGGCTTCAGGACGCAGGTGCAGTGAGGGGCAATGACTGGAAGAGCAGGCCCCCCACACACGAGGCTTGAGGGCGGCACGGCCGAGGCCGGCTTGGGCTGGGAAGGAAGACCCCACGTGCAGGGCTGAGAAGGTCTGCTCATTCGTCCTGCTCCCGGAGCCCAGGAGGAAGTGGAAACCCTCGGGGGGACTTGCCTCGCCTTGGCTTTCACATGGAATCAGTGAAGCAGGCGAGATCTGTTCTCAGATGCCTTTAAAAAAAGATTTTATTTATCTATTTTTAGAGTGAGGGGAAGGGAGGAAGAAAGTGCGAGAGAAACATCAGTTGGCTGCCTCCCATGGCCCCCAATGGGGGACCTGGCCTGCAACCCAGGCACATGCCCTGACCAGGAGTCGATCCAGCCGCCCTTCAGCTCGCAGGCCGGCGCTCAGTCCGCTGGGCCACGCCAGCCAGGGCCCCAGTTACTGTTCTGGAGGAAGAGAATGTGATATGGAAACTTCAACTGCAGAAACCTGTGCACTTTAGAAACCTCTCCTAAGGGAGTCGTGGGAGCGTACACAAATATTTATGATCTCTGAAATACGGAAACAATGCCCGTGTCAGATAATGGGGGATTGGTTAAATAACCTGGGACAGACCCACAGCACGAGGTTTTGTCTTGTCATTAACGACGACGTGCGTAATGACTCTTAAGGATGTGAGGAGGTGGCAATAAAGTAGAAGACCGCAAAGTGAATGTGTTTCTGTTCTCTGAGACCCCGACAGTGTCACAAGGGGTGGATCGGGGTGACGTTAGAATGACGGGACAGCACACTTACCAGGCCAGGTGGGGAGGCCGCCCGTGACGTGACGGTGGACTGGGCGTCCAGCAGGGGACCTCAGTGACTGTCTTCCCCTCCTTGTAGGACAAAGAGGAGCTGGATGAAAGGATTGCTTATTTCAAAACCTACCTGGAGACCAAAGGGGCAGCGCTGAGCCAGACCACCGAATTCCTCCCGTTCTACGCCCTGCCTTTTGTCCCCAACCCGGCAGTGCACCCATCGTTCAAGGAGCTCTTCCAGGTCAGTGGCGGCCTGTGGCCGCGCGCCACACCCCCCGCAGCACCGTGGGCGCGCCCCGTTCACGCTGGCGGCTTCCGGATGAAGCGGCAAAAACTGAAAACAGGCTTCTGTTACAGTTGAAGACTCTCGGATAACTCGCTTTAACAGACTTTTCTTCCTCCATAAGACGTGACTGGTTTTGGTTCGCCAAAACGCGTTAATCCAGACCTACGTAACCCTTTAATGTGCAGCATGTTAAGTCATTTCGTGGGAACACATTCGGTACTGCAAGGATAGTTTATTCAGTACATTGGCAGTCAGTCGCCTGAAAAAGAACTAGAGTGTTTTGCACAATTGCTGTCCATACATATTTTATTGATAATTTGTTTTAAAATTCTCACTTACTTGGCATATATTTGGCTACCTGATTTGTACTATTATTTCCATCAGACTATTTGCCTGTATCTCTTGTTATACTTTATTATTTTTTTAAAGATGACCTTCATTTTTTTCAAATGTGTGTCTTTTAAAAAAGATTTATTTATTTATTTATTTATTTATTTATTTTTACACAGAAGGGAAGGGAGGGAGAAAGAGAGGAAGAGAAACATCGATGTGTGGTTGCCTCCCGTGCGGCCCCTACTTGGGACCTGACCCGAAACCCAGGCATATGCCCTGACCTGGAATTGAACCAGTGACCCTTTGGGTCTCAGGCCAGCACGACACTCAATCCACTGAGCCACACCAGCAAGGGCCTAAAGATATAAATTCTTTTTTTTTTTTTTTTTTAAGATTTTATTTATTTTTAGAGAGAGGGGAAGGGAGGGAGACAGAGAGGGAGAGAAACAGCAATGTATGGTTGCCTCTCACATGGCCCTCACTGGGGACCTGGCCTGCAACCCAGGCATGTGCCCTGACTGGGAATCAAACCGGGACCCTTTGGTTCCCAGCCTGTACTCAATCCACTGAGCTACACCAGCCAGAGCTAAATATATAAATTCTTAAAAAAAAAAAAGAAAGGACATTAGGTGTTCTCACAGTGAAGACCTGTGTTTATGAAATAGCAGCGTGGCTGCAGCCTCGCTCACGGTGAGGTGGAGCCGGCAGCCAGGGCAGGAGGCTGCAGCTGCGTCCAGGAATTTGAGAGAGCGTCAGTGATCACGGAGTCGGCTTATTCCATTTCTTCCCTTTGGCTCCTCTCCACATGCGTCCTTTTCATGGTCAGCATAGATACTGTAGTGTGTATGCATTGTAACATCTAAAGCTCATTCATGTCTTCATTCTCTTCCTGACCATTGCAAGGATCTTAGAACGCGTTAACCTCGTTCATCCCCTTTCCAATTCATGTGCCACTGTTGTCAAATGTTTTAGTTATTTACTTTAACTCCACAAATTAGAACTTTTTGCTATTTTATGCGCTGAGTGTGTGGGCAGCTTCACCCTCACGCTTGCCAGTGTGCTGTTCCTACCGCATCCCGCGCTGAGGACCTTCCATCTGCGATCACCTTCTGCCCCACCCTAAGTACCTTCCTTTAAATCTCCGGCGGTTGAGGATCCTTCTTTCAGTTCTCGTTTGTCTGGAACGTCTTCACTGCACTCGGAACTGCGATGCCGTCTCTCCCACCAGCGCAGGGAAGGTGTTCCTCTCGTCCCCCAGCTCCCGTGGCTGCTACTTCAGGGTTGGCCCTCAGTCTAGTGGCCGCCTTTTCCTCTTGCCTTAGGGTTGTATCACTTCCCCTCAGTGTCTCGGGACACCCAAGTATTTGTTCGGTTTTGTTTTTTAATCTGTGTTGATTTATGTTGGCCTACATCGCCGCCCTTCCCTGAGATTCTTCCTGTAGAGTTGAGCACAGAGACCCTAACCGTGTTTTCATTCCCCGTGGCTGCCGTGACCGAGGACCATGGACGAGGAGGTGTCTTAAACCGAGAGAACTTCCTTGTCTCCCAGCTTAGGAGGCCAGAAGTCCGAGATCCGGGCCTCTGGCAGCAGGGGATCCTCCAGGGAGGATCCTTCCTCGCCTGTTCTAGCTTCTGGAAGCTTCGAGTGTCGCTTGGCTTGTGGCAGCATGATGCCAGACTCTGATCTGTCTTTACGTGGCATCTTCTCTCCGTGTCTGTGTCTAAAACAGCCGTTTTCTTACAGAGACGCCATTTGTATTGCATTAAGATCCCACCCTGCTCCAGAACAACCTCGTCTTAGCTAATCACATCTGCCAGGACCCCGTCCCCAGTGACCTCACACTCCGAGACGGGGGCTTCAACATGCCTCTTCAGGGGACACAGTCCAACCCATAACACACGTCATGAATAAAGTGATCATGCTGTGTCAGGGAATTACAAAGCCTTTTTAAAATACCAGACTTTGCTTACCTGGCAGTATGTTTTCGAAAGTCTGGGAAGACCCCAGATAGACTGGGTGGGCAGGAGGCACGGGCGAGGCTGCAGAGCTGGGGCAGGTCGGGGGAGCGGGGAAGGTCTGTGGCCGTGGGGCGGGGTGAGCAGACAGGAATTTTCTGGTAAACAGCTTCAGTTCGGTGGAACTTCTTAGTCTGGGTGGCAGGTATCTTCGTATGAAGACTGTCCGGGAAATGCCCTGGGAAGGATTGTTGCTGGTCACCCTTTCTTCTTTTACTACTGACATCGTTACTTTTCCTTCTCCATGAGCCTTATGTGAGACAAGTTATTTCTTTTTAAGGGACAACTCAAACTAACGTACCCCATAATTCTTGGCGTGATGGAGTCTTTGAGGCTCTGTCCATTTCCTCACCCAGATGGGGCCCACGGAAGCGGGTCGCTCTCTTCGGGAGACTGTCGGTGACCGAGTGACCGGTGTGTGTGCCTGCCAGCACTGCATAGGCCTCAGCTGGCCTGAATTCTTTTTGGTGTTCAGCCTAATAAGGTTACTTGTCATGCTTGGGCTTAAAGCACACGAAGTATTCAAATCACGCACAGGGTTATTTTTCCCTGTTTCTGAAAGGCCTCTTTCTTCTTCCCACTGTGGGTACTTGGCTCTTCGATAGATGAACTGGTCAGTTGTCCGGAATCCTGTGTTTCCCCACGCACACCTCTGCCAACACGTCTTGCTTATTTGGCCCTAAAGGCACAGTTTGACGATGCCGTTGACATTTCGTGACTGAGCTTTTATTTTATTTTCCTTGTTTTCTTCAGGATTCTTGGACTCCAGAACTGAAGTTGAAGTTGGAAAAGTTTCTGGCTTTAATTTTTAAAGCCAGCAACACCCCGGAGCTTTTAACGTTATATGTATCCTTTCGGAGCTGATGGAGGCCGCCGTGGTGGCAGCTCAGCGCGCTGGCCTGGACCGCCCCGCACGGGTGGCTGGGAATGCTGCTCTCAGGTGCCCGGGTGGCACCGAGTGCCAGTGGGAGGACGTGCCAGGGCCCGTCGGGGTCGGCTTCTGTGGCGTTGGGTCTCTGAGACTGGCTAGGGTCTTTTTTAGTGTCATGTGGTGGAAGCTGTTTTAGGAGGAAAAAAGTGCCTGTCTTTTTGGAAGAGAACTCCTTGGAGTCACTGTCCCTTCTTAGTAGAAGATGTTCAACCACTTTTAAGGCCTTGAGGCCCTGGCATTTGGATCAAGTGACTTGTTATTCAAATTGGGCCTTTTTAAAAGACAACTCTATTGAGGTGTAATTTGCATACCATGAAAATGAAGAAGTTAATGATGTTTAGCAGATGTGTGGAGCTGAGCAGCATCTGCGCACTCCCGTCCCAGTCAGGACGCTTCTGAGGGTAGAAGGGGGCACTGTGGGACAGGGAAGGTGGGGCGCCAGCCACCACGTCTGGGAGGCTGGTTTCCAGAGCCTGTTGGTCTTTAACGGTGCTTGTCTTCTTTTACTCTGAAGAAGAATGTATCAGTTGTTTTTTTTAAAGGATTTTATTTATCTATTTTTAGACAGAGGGGAAGAGTGGGAGAAATGGAGAGAAACATCACTGTGTGGTTGCTTCTGGCGCGCCCCCAACTGGGGACATGGCCCACAACCCAGGCATGTGCCGTGACTGGGAACTGAACCAGCAACCCTTTGGTTCTCAGGTTGGCGCTCAATCCACTGAGCCACACCAGCCAGGGCTGTATCAAAAGTTATTTCATAACAAGAATATAACATTTGGAATTGTAAAGTGGGTACTTGTTCTAATTTAGTGAAAAATTTAGGCCACTTTGCTGTCTAATACCTGCTTCCTTTCTAACTCCAAAGCATAGGACTCCCCTTTCCTGATTGATTGACCTCTTTGTCCCTGGGATCCTGTGACCCGTGTCTTTGTCAGCTTCTGTCTTCAGAGGCTCTGGTTGCCCGCGTTCAGTCCCTGTGCCTCGGCCGAGACGGGCCACAGCCAGGCTGAGCTACCGCTCTTCTCTCTGCCTTTCCAACCCTAAGGTTTTGGTTGGGCGCCTGCCTCTGCTCCCACACCATGACGTTTATAGCCGATCTGTTTTCCTCTCTGAGTTCCGTACAAAGTGACAGTTGTCAGTGAAATGAGGACTCGTCCAACCTGGCTCGTGGTTATTTTAGTACTCTTTTAAAAAGCATTGCTCAGCGTAAACGTAATGGTGCCAATGTGTTAAGAAACTTCTAAAAGAAGTTATTTACATACTAAATCATAGTTTGTTAATAATAGCACCTGCTTTATAGGAATAATGTGAGGATTGCATTAACACATCAAACTTGCTTAAAACACCCATCACATAGTAAGTGTTTGATAGCTATTAGTATTATAAATGTTTGCAAATACTTGTCACTGCTCATCCTGTTCAGCGTGCTTTGAATTAAATACATTTAAATATAGCAGGTCTTTCTTTTCTTTGTCCCACGGAAACATTTGCAGTTCAAGTCAACACGTATTAAATTGAGTATCATGCTAGGAATTAGAGATCCAAAGAAAAGGCCAAGAACTACTTCTCTTGGCCAGGTTGGCGGTTTTATTAAAATTTTTTTTTATTTAATCTTTATTGTAGTCTTTTCTATTATCATTTAGCCCCCTTATGCCCCCTCCCCCAAGTTGGAGTTTTAAACATAATTGTTTAAAAATTTGTATTTATTTATTTTTACAGAGGGGAAAAAAGGGAGAGAGACATCAACGTGTGGTTGCCTCTCATGCACCCTCTACTGGGGACCTGATCCACAGCCCTGGCATATGCCTGACTGGGAATCAAACCGATGACCCTTTGGTTTGTAGGCCAGCACTCAGTCCACTGAGCCACACCAGTGAAGGCCCAAGTTGGAGCTTTAATCAATAAAATGGAGCCTGTGACGCAGATGAGGGGCAGGATCCCCGGGCAGAGGGAACAGCGGGTGCAGAAGCCCTGAGCCCAGAGGTCTGGGAAGCTGGGAAGGACTCACTGTTGCTGGAGAGAGGAAGCCAGGGGCGGGGCAGGGCAGGGCCACGAAGGTGTGTGCCTGTGAGTGAGGGCCTGTGGTCGAAGGGCACCTTCAAAAAGTTTTAAGGAGAATAACATGCTCATGTTACATTAAAAAAAAAATCACTCCTTTTTTATTCCTGATTATAAAATTGATCACATTCCCTATAGAAGATTTGGAAAGCACAGAAATGCATTTGTATACATACATACATACACCCCAAGGAATGCAATGTTTACAATAAAAAAGGTAGATGCCTGTGTATATATATGTATTTTTTAATATTTTTATCAGATGAAGAGAGCATTTCTCTAATATCATTAAATATTCTTCTTGCAGGGGTGTCCAACGCGCAGGCCACATGCGGCCCGGGATGGCTGTGAATGCGGCCCCACACAAAAGCATAAATTTACTTAAAACCCTTTTTTTTGCTCATCAGTTTTTGTTAGTGTCTGTGTATTTGATGTGTGGCCCAGAGACGCCCAAAGGTTGGACACCCCCTAGCTGTACACCCAGGAGAAACGAAACACCTAGAAGGCCGCCGGTGCCCGGAGGTTCCGCGGCGTCACTCGGGGTGGCCGGAAAGCGCAGAGCCCAGCGTCCCCGACTGATGGGAGGATAAACAAAACGTGGTGCAGCCACACAAGGGAGCATTCTTTGGCAATAAGAAAATGAATGAATCACTGACACATGTGGCAACATGTATGAACCTTGAAAACATTATGTTACATGAAAGAAGCTGTTGCGAAAGGCTGCATATTGCATGATTCTGTCTGTGTGAAAGCCCAGAACAGGCCAGTCTATAGGGACCGGGGATCAGTGCTTGCCCAGGGCCGCGGAGGGGGGTGCTGGCGGTGAATGCTCACGGATGCAGGTTTCCTTTTTGGGGGTGACGGAAGTGTCCTACAGTTCATTGTAGTGACAGTTGCATGACTCAGAATATGCGGAAGACCATTGAGATGTACCCTTCAAATACGTGAGTTATGTAATATGCACATTACATCTCAGTGAAGCTGTCACCAAAAAAATTAAGAAAACCCACACAAAACCGGTTCAGTGCCTCGCCTTCAGTCTCGTGGCCAAATGTGTGGGAGCTGAGGTTCGAAGCAGGCAGGCTGGCTCTCAGGATCTGTGGTTGCTGCGGCTATGCCGTGCGGTTTCCATCCCAACCCCAGCTTCCGTAGGATAAAGATTTAGTGCTGAAGTGACGAGTTAAAGGGTTTGAGTTCGGACTTGCATTTTTAGTAGAACGTCTTGGTAGACCTTGGGAGGGTCTTCGGAAGGGAGTACAGAGGCTGGTTGGGGGCTGGTTGGGGGCGGTTGAAACAGCAGGATATGACTTGGATGCACACAGAAGAAACTGAGGTGGGGAGAAGAGGCTTTATTTGAGAGCAAGCCATCCAAGTAATGAGAAGTCGCTAACTGTCTTGTAACTGTCTTAGCTGTTCAGAGCAGCATTAGGAAGTGGCCTTTGCTGTCCTGAGAATCTTCTTTCTCAGACTGGCCACAGAAGGTCGGTACCCTGAGGACTGCATCCCGAATGCCCATTTTCCTGAACTTCCTTCTCAATCCAGAAGGAGAATGGACAAAGTCACAAAGGTGAATCATGAAGATTAAAATTTTTTAAAGATTTTATTTAACTTATTTTTAGAGAGAGGGGGAGGGAGGGAGCAAAAGAGGGAGAGAAACCTCCTATGAGAGAGAAACATCAATTGGTTGCCTCTCATACGTGCCCAGACCAGGGACTGAACCCACAACCCAGGCATGTGCCCTGACTGGGAATCGAACCAGCGACCTTTCGTTTTGTGGGAGATGCTCCAACCAGCTGAGCCACCCTGGTCAAGGCTGGATTAAAATTTTTTAAGTATCAGCTTTGCCACCTGAAGTTTTAAGTAGTGAGAGGGAGAGAGTTCCACAGACTTAGAAAAAGAGGGCTTTAAATGTCTAAACATTTGTGAAGTGCTTTGCAATCATTTTCATCTGAGATTCCTGGAGGCCCACTTCTCAGGAGGGCTGGTATTTTTTAGCTTCATCTTGCATGTCAGGTGCCTGAGACAGGGAGAAAGCCGTGAATCCAAGCACCTTGCCGACGTAACTGCAGCAGCACAGTGAGGGCCCCGCAGTGGGTGGGGGGGGTGTTCTAGTGTCTTTACTTTCGCCTCGAACTCACCTTGAACTAGCCTAATAGCAGCATGGAGTGCCCATTCTTTATAAAGCATTTCCATTTTTTACTTCAAAGTAGGAATTACAGTCTTGATTTTTTTAGGAAAACATGATGACTTT
This sequence comes from Micronycteris hirsuta, assembly GCA_004026765.1. NCBI lineage: Eukaryota > Metazoa > Chordata > Mammalia > Chiroptera > Phyllostomidae > Micronycteris > Micronycteris hirsuta. Next base: position 139,156 of record PVJI01001885.1, read on the forward strand.
CCATGATTAGTCATTTTTACCAGAACTTCATTTTGCAGAAAGGTGAGAAAAACTTCAGTTAACGTGAAGCTGGCCAGAGTCGGGGTGCTTTGCCTGAGTTTCTCTTTGACACTGCATTATGAAAACCGCTCAAATGATCGGGCCATCAAGTGCTGGGAACCAGTGCTCCAGGCCGCGCCTGGGTACCACTGGCACCGTCCGCGGTTCCCAGCAGGTGGAGTTTCACTGCATGAAGCAGCTCATTTGCCCTTTCCACAGCAGAGGATGCGAGCGAGGCTTGCAAATCTCCCTGCTGTTTTTCTTCATGTTTCTTTTTAGAGAGTTAAAGTTTTCTAAAGAAAGGACGCCTTCCTTGGTAAATGAGTGAGCTCTTTGCTTTCCAGGGAGCTGACAAATGAGAGCTTCGAATGAGAAGAGCTTAAATGTTTGTTTTTGTCCTTGGAAGCCTTGCAGGTCGCAGCCCAGCAGTTCTGGATTCTGGGTCTGCCGGCTGTGCCGCTCCTTCTGAAGCTCAGAGGGCACAGACCCCACTGACCCTTCACGGGGGGGGCGGGGGGGGGCTGTGGGCCTGTGCCTGAGCACAGAGGAGCAGGGGTCGAGGTGGACTGGGCCCAGGGCCGCCAGGCTGCAGCCTCGGAGCGCCTCGGGGTGGCTGTGCCCCCAGCACAGTTCCGTTCTGGGGATGTCCCAGCTAGTCTCTGCAGCTCCCGGGCCTGCCCCCTGCGGTGCGGGTACAGTTCTCTGTCGGCAGCACTGGTCCCCTGCAGCTCCCTCACACCAGCTGGCATCTCGCCTCCTGATGGGAAGGAGTGTCAACGACTTCGCAGTCTTATTCTGAAACCCCCAGCCCACCCGCCTCCTTTGGGTGCCAGAGAACTGCCTTAGTTCTGGACACAGTCGCTCAGTCCCTGCTCAGATTTGGGCTTTGCACTGCCTGGCCCTGGGGGAGGGACGGCGGTGAGAAACTGCTTCCCGCTTCCTGAGTTTCCCCAGCCCTACCACCCGGCATGCTCTGCAGTTTTGGAGCCTAGCTTTTTGCCCGGAACAGTTGTCTCTGATAAGTGGCCCAATTTTGCAGACAAAATAAGCATGGGGTGGAGAGTGCAATAGAAGAGCGTGTGTTTTTCTGCAGCTCTTCCACCTGGAATTTCAGCAAGGAGACCAGGGTTTTCGAGGCTTCTTTAAGCTTGATTTTAATTGCCTTTTCTAAGGATAGCCCAGCAGAGCTGAGTCTGGCAGGCACAGCGTCTTTCTGTGGCCAGATACGTCCTGAAATGCAGTGCAGGCGAACGGAGACCAGCTCCGCAGAGCGCCGGGGCCCGGGGCTCGGAGCTGGGCCTGGCCCAGTGTCTCGACAGCTGGCGGCCACCACTTTTGCCTCCTCTGGAAACTACCGCCGCAGTGCCCACAAGGCACAGGCATGCCTCCATTTAATTTCGTTCTAGACTCAGCTGTTTCTTTTAAATTGAATGTTTGGGTTATATTGTTATTCTGTGTGTCTTGATAAGAAGGTTTCACTAATAAAGTGAGACTTCCATAAGCTTTCAAAGAAGTCAGGAAGAGTTCTCGGGGTGGGAAATTCTCAGGAGGAATTATTGTACGTTAAAAATAGTGTTTAGAATAAAAGCTTAGGTTGGCAGGGTAGCATATTGGATCATCATTTTCACCTAGCCATCTAAAAAAAGGTACAGAAATAGCATTTCTGTATTTCTGGCATTAATTGATTGGGCCCCTTCAGAAAATGAGCAATAGGTCATTTTTCTAGAGTTCAGAACCCTAAATAGTACTTTTTAAAATGATGACCTACATTTATGGTTGTAAGTCATAATTATCTTCATCAGTACTCGTGGATTAGCAAAATAACAAGTTGATTTATATCTGACTATGAAGAAGGAAGAGTATATTGTGAAGAGTGGTTAATTTTAGGTTTTTCCATGAGGTTAGAAAAACAGTTCCGTATTTTAAAAATGTATCATTTTGTCTTGAGCAGCCAGAGGGTCTGTAAAATGAAATCTCACCTACTCTTAAAAAGCAAGCAAGCAAGCAAGCAACGCGCCTAAACAAAGGGGAATGTTGACAAGGGGCGCTTGGCTGCTGGGCGGTGGGAAGCTCCTCAGCACCTTTGTTGGCCTCACTGCACGCTGGAGCAGCAGGAGCACTGTCTGTGACCTTGACCGGCATTCTTTCAGTGTGCCTGTTACTTGTTTAAAACTGGGGATGCAGTTCTCTGGACTGTTGAAACACGAGAATCTCAGCAAACTCCTCGGCGTGACTCGGGCAGTCTCATTACAAGAACGTGGACTGAGACGCCCTGCTGCAGTCGAGATCTCGCGTGGCCAGGCATCCCAGCCTAGATTTCCTTGTCTCGTAAACCGTGTGACGGTGTCAAAGTCCTGGCGAATGCTGCAGAATAAAGTCGGGGTGCAGAGCTGTGACTCAGACACGACTCACAGTAGTGCCCGGCCCCGCGTCTCGCCAGCCGCCTGTCTGCCAGGCGATGTCTCCGGGCAGCAGGCCGTTGGCTACAGGGCGTATTGGAAGTAGCCATAAACGTGTCGGCCTGTGGCCTCCTGCCCCCCGCCACCCCCACAGGCTGCTGGCCGTCGGACCTCCCTTCCCTTGGTGGGCCAGACTTTGCAGAGGTCACCAGTTCCAGTCCCGGGCTCCCAAAGCAAGAGTTCCACAAAGTAGTCCCTAACGTGGGTTCTCTGTGCCATGAGTTTCAGAGGGGAAGAGTTCCTTCACTCGTCCCCTGCACAGGGGACTGCTCTGATGGCACTGGTGCTTGCGAGGCCATTTGATCCCCCGAAGGGGTTTTGGCACTTCCTTCGATAGCTGACACATGGTGCGTGTTGAGAAGGTCCACACAGATGCTCTCTAACACTTGTTTCCACAAAATGGGATTATCAGTATCCTGTGGGATTTTCATCGCTGGAAGGTCTAGTTTATATAATTTTGAGTTTTGTACATATGAAAAGCTTTCATAACACTTGGGGTAAAGGAGAAGGCAAGGGAGTCCTTCTCCCTAGTAATATTTAAGGAGACGCTTGATACATGAATTCCAGGGATGTTCTTTAGAAGTTCAAGTACTAAATGTAAATTTGTGCTAGATGACTTTTCAAAGTTATCTTGCAATACTGAGATTTGATGGGTGCTAAATAATAATAGTAATAATAGTTGTTCATTATCGTGATATTTGGGGTTTTAAGAGTTAAAATATTTACATTCTGGACATCAGTAAAAAAATAAAAGCTGTTGAAATACCATTTGGACATGAGTGACCATCACAGCTGGTTAGGGCACAGAGGAGGAGTGGGTACTAGGACGGGGGCTCAGACTCGTGTGTCCAAGCCACTGCAGGGGGAGGGGAGTTCGCTGACAATGGAGACGCTCAGCCCCCACCCCCATCCACAAAATCGGTCTCTGAAGGTGCGGCCTGATCATCTTCATTTTGAGGTGATTCTGATGTGTTTCACAGTTTGCACACCACTGCTCTAGGCTATAACTTCTCTGCCACTTTTTCAAGTTAACTACTTGCATAGAAATACGTTTAGGAAAAGTTTTACCCCTTTCCATGAGAGGAAATAATAGTAATAGTTGCCATCTGTTGATCCCCTGCTATGGGCTGGCATTGTGCTCGTCCACAGTAACCCTTTGAGATTGTTATCATTTCCCCCTTTTTATAGGTTAAGAGATGAGATCGGAGAAGTTAAATATCTTGCCTCGGTTTACCCAGCAAGAAAGTGATAGAGTGGGGGTTTGAGCCCAGGTCTTTATAATTTTAAAATCTTACTCTGTGTACGTGAAATGTGTCTAAACCAAAGACTTTCGATGTCACACAGCCTGGAGTGGGACAACAGTGACTTAACTTGGGTTTCTCCCGCCAAACGTAGCATTCTAGGGAAGGGGGGAGGGGAGTGGGGCAAGGGAGCGTGGACACCGCTGAAGGTCTGCCTGTTCCAGCTGTGCCCAGCGTGGAGCGTGGCCAGCAAGTGCTGCCGTGGGGAGGGCGTGGGGGGGCCTAAGAAGGAACCCTAGAACCTTCCAAGGCTGTCTGCTCCAGGTAGGGTGGTCTGTGCTTTATCAAACTGGCAGAATGAGCATCTGGAATCTTCTGGATTCTAGTTTTCTCCAGCGTCAGCCAAGCAGCCCTGACCTTTACTCAAACTGAAGAACTGTGTCCTGCAGTTACGAATTGTCCCCCAAACAACCTCACAGGGCAGAAAAAGAGGAAAAGACACAGGTCTGGTTCAACCGTCTTGTGAGCTGATTGTAGAAAGAAACTTTGAGTGTGTTTCCTGTTCATAAAGAGAAGAACTGAAAGAAATTGTGTGGGGCTCGGCTCGGGAAATAGATTTTGTCAGGAAAACGAGAGACGATTCAGTTGAACTACCACAGACAAGAAATAAAAACATCAGTGATTGCAAAGCACTGTGTAGCTAAACGTGGCATGAAATAGAAAGTGTTGCACACAAACAGCGTCAAGTTCATTGTCATAGCAAACTGCGGTAGTATGCATGGTACTCCCTTGGGAAGAATATGATTATTTTACTTTATGGGGTTGTTAACTGTTTCACCTTAAATATAAATGTCTCCCCAGAAATGCTGCAGCACCTCCACCAGCAGCTGGTGGAGGCCGAGTGCAGGTCCATGGCGTACCTGAAGCGGCACAACAAGATCCAGGTGGACTACCACAACCTCATCGGCGTCACGGCGGAGCTGGTGGACTCGCTGGAGGCCACCGTCAGCGGCAAGATGGTAAGGAGGCTCCCCCGCTGCTCCTGTCTTTTTGAGAGAAAGGCACGTTGCGGTACGGACAGTGGCGGGACCCACTCCCGGCCCCTCCAGCCACGCCCCTGCCCCTGCTGCTCCCAAACCAGCGTGCGCACAGCAGCCACGCTGTTTATCGCGCTGCCTGCAGTGTTTTACACCTTTTTCCCGACACGCCCATGTCTTTTTTCTCTGCCTGATTCTTTTTTTAATTATTTTATTGTTGTTCAATTACAATTGTCTGCATTTACCCTCCTCCCACCTCACTCCAGGCAAACCCACCTCCCTCCCTTGCTTCCCCCTCCCCCTTGGTTTTGTCCATGTGTCCTTTATAGCAGTTCCTGAATACCCTTGTCCCCTTTCTCCCCTTCCCCCTCCCCTCTGGTTACTTCCAGAATGTTCTAAACTTCAATGTCTCTGGTTCTACTTTGTTTCTCTGGTTGTATTTTGCTTGCTTACCTCACAAGCGTCTTGGCTGTGACTGATCTGAATTCCCCAGTAGCTGATCTGGCCTTGGTGCCTTCGCTCCTGAGTCCTTATACAAAACCTTTTAACATTTCATATAGTAGAGGCTGCATGATGATGTACTCCTTGAACTTGACCTTATCTGAGAAGCACTTTATCTGCCCTTCCATTCTAAATGACAGTTTTGCTGGATAGATTATTCTTGGTTGTAGGTCCTTGCTTTTCATGATTTGAAATATTTCTCTCCAGCTCCTTATTGCTTGGAAGGTCTCCTTTGAGAAATCCGCTGACAGTCTTATGGGAATTCCTTTGTAGGTAACTGTCTCCTTTTCTCTTGCTGCTTGCAAGATTTTCTCCTTATTCTTAATCTTGGGTAATGTAATTATGATGTGCCTTGGTGTGTTCCTCTTTAGGTCCCACTTCTTTGGGGTTCTCTGAGCTTCTTGGATTTCCAGGAAGCCTATTTCCTTCGCCAGATCTGGGAAGTTCTCCTTCATTATCTGTTCAAAAATACGTTCAACTTCTTGGTCTTCCTCTTGTCCTTCTGGAAGCCCTATGATCCGGATGTTGGGTTGTTTACAGATGTCTCTGAGGTTCCTGAATCCTTCCTCATTTTTTTGAATTCTTGTTTCTTCCTTCTGGTCTACACTATTGGTTTGAGTCCCAGCTTCCTTTTTTTCCCTATTGGTTCCCTGTATATCATCCCTCATTATCTTTATCGTGTTCTTCATTTGTTCATTTATTTGCGTCCACCTTTCCTCCAGTTTTGTTAGCATTTTGATTACCAGCGTTTTAAACTGAGCGTCTGATAGGTTGACTATGTCGTCATCCGTTAGTTGTAATTTGTTCTGATCTTTCATTTTGGCCATTTTCATTCTTTTTATCTCGGTGTACTTGTCGGATCGCCGGTGCCTGGCAACTTGGGTCGTTTTTTTGGTGACGTTTCCTCTGAGGGCGGGGCCTGGGAGGGAGCAATGGTGACTGCCGATCTCGGTCGGCTCCCTATCTCCCTCCGCTCCCCAGTTCCCCACTGCCTTTTCCACCCATCTCGGCCCTGCTGGTTCCCACTGGCCTCTCTGGAAATGCCGCCGGCCTACGGGGTTCACCCGTTGCTCGGGGTTGTGCTTTGGTTAGGCGCTCGCAGCGTGAGTCCCTCCATGCAAACTGCCTCTCACTCCGCTCCTCCTCCCGGCTCTGCCCCGCTTACCGGCCTGGATGTTCATCCTCTCCAACCTCCTGGGTGTCGGACTTCGCTTCAGTTCGTTTCTGTCCGTTCTGGTTGTTTATTTTTTGCTATTGTGTTTGTTGTTTAGACACTCTAGTTGTGTGGGCGGCGAAGTGCGTCCACCTATGCCACCATCTTGGCGGAAGTCCTCTAGTTATTCTCTCTGCCTGATTCTTAATGTTAGCAAAGAATAAATTGGCAACAGGAAGAAACTATGTAGCGGCATAAAAGCAAGGGGGTAGTACCCTGCTGGTAGATAGGAAAGCTATAGATTTCCTTTTTTTTTTTTCTAATTTTTTTATTTATTGACTTGAGAAAGCGAGAGAGAAACATCGATGTGTTGTTCCACTTAATGGATGCATTCATTGGTTGCTTCTTTTATGTGCCCTGACCGGGGATTGAACCTGCAACCTTGGGGTATTGAGATGATGGTCTAACCAACTGACCTACCTGTCCAGGGCCTAGATTTTCATCTATTGATTTTGCATCCAGCTGTTTTCCTGAACTCTTGTTAATCTGATAGATTCTTTTGATTGATTCTCCTGTGTTCTAGATTGGCAGTCATATTTTCAAATAATGATATTTCCAGTTTGCTTTTCTCATAGTTTATTGTAATTTTTTTTTTTTTTAGAGAGAGGGGAAGGGAGACAGAGAGGGACAGAAACAGCAATGTATGGTTGCCTCTCACATGGTCCTCACTGGGGACCTGGCCCGCAACCCAGGCATGTGCCCCAACTGGGAATCGAACCGGGACCGCATGGTTCCCAGCCCGCACTCAATCCACTGAGCTACACCAGCCAGGTTTAGTTTATTGTAACTTTTTACTCCTGGCATGTTGACTAAGACTGTAGGACATTGTTAAAGAATGTGATTGTGGGCATCTTTGTCCTGTTTCTGCCTTTAATGGGAATGCTCTATGTAATGAAAAGTAGAAAGTAAAATAAAATCTCTTTGCAGAAACATAATTTTTAAAAAATGGATGTAATTGGATGTAATTTTTAAAATGTCATCCAGTTTTTAAAATGGATGTAACGGGCTGCAGCGCAGAGGGTCTCGCCGCCATTGAAGTGGAGGGGCAGGCGAGGCCGGGGAAAAGCGAAGCTCGCGTTCATCGGTCGCCTTCTTTCTTGTTGAAAATGACCCGCCGCTGCCCTGGCGTGCCTCGTGCAGCCAGGCCTGACCGGACGCCGGTGTGGTGCGCTGACCAGAGGTGGAGGTGAGCTCCGCGGCGGGACTGGCAGGCGAGGCCCGTGGACCCGCAGGCAGGGCCGGGGGGCCGCAGGTATCAGACAGAGAGGTGGGGCAGCGACGGGACTGCCGACCAGCTTGTGTGCAATGTAGCAGAAGTACATGGTCACGGTGAAAAGTGGAAACAATGCAGGGGAATAGACAGTGAACAACGAACACCGCCTCTCGCACACAGTGCCGTATTCTCACTTTTTTACTGATAGTCACGATGAACATTTTCTCCTGTATTATTCTGGAACGTTTCTGTGCACAGGCCTGTGTGTGCTCCCAGAAACCCACGTGTGTGCAGCACACGTGTACCTACTCGGGAGCCTACGACCCGCCACTCTTCTGAAACTTCTGTCTCACTTCCCATACATCTCGGAGATCCTCCCCTCGCCCACCTCATTCTCGTGTTGCCGGTACCTTACCCCGTTGTAAGGGCGAATGGCGGTTCGTCAGCGCTCCGGTGATGGACATTTAGATTTGTTCGCTATAGCAAAAATGTGGCCACGAACATTCTTGCATCTACCGTATACTTTCGAACACAGGGGCGATGAGGCCCCAGAGTGGAACTGGTAGGTCAAGGGCTGTGGGCATCGATGGGCACACCAAGTTGTCCCCCCGACGCGTCCGCAGTGCCTGCTGACCCTCGCCCCCCGCAGTGTGTCCGAGTGCCTCTCCGCACCCTTGCCAACACAGACTGACTGTCCTGTGAGCTCTTTGCCAGTCTGTAAGCAAAATTTAGTATTCTGAATGTTTTAGCTTACGTTTCTTTATTATGGAGGAGCCGAGTGTGTTTTCCTGTGTTTGCTGCCTGCTTATATTTTGTTTTGTTTTCTGGTGGTTTATGTCCTTTCCCCAGTCGCCTGTCTTAAGCGAGAAGGTAGCACAAACTTCCTTGTAAGACAAGTGGCCCCAGAAGTCAAAGGAGGAAGCAGTGTCAGGAGTAAGGGGTTGATCCAAAGTCTCAAAAGCCACAGAAAACTCTAGAAAACTATTGCCGAACTGAAAAGTGTCCAAGGTTTTAACGTTGAGAAGGGCACTGGCGGTGCTGTAACTCCCGAGGGCTCCTACGTGAAAGCCAAGTGCCGGCCCTGGCCCCTGCGGAGAGCCTTTCGAGAGACAGCTGTGACGGCCCGGTCGTCCTTTCACCAGCTGTCCTCGTGTCCTCTTTGCAGATCACCCCCGAGTACCTGCAGAGCATCTGCGTCCGCCTCTTCAGTAACCAGATGCGGCAGAGCCTGGCGCACAGCGTGGACTTCACGAGGCCCAGGACGGTGAGGCTGTGTGCCCCTGGTCTGCACCCCCCCCCCTTAAAGTAACGAAACTAAAAAGCTGAAAGAGCAGCAGAAAATAACATTCAGGAGTCTGCACCTCAGCTGTCTTTGGAGGTCTAAAAGTCCCCAGAAGGAAAAGAAAGCTGTTTTAAAAGAGCAAGCTGCGGGAAGACGGCCTCCGGCGGGAGCGGGTGTTCTGCCGCCCCTGGGGCTGCCGGGGGTGCCAAGGGTTGGTGCCCGTGAGCCAGTCAGTAGGAAACCTCGTTCTCTTCCTAAAGTGTCGGTAGTGGTACGGCCTGGGGCAGGGACTTTCTGTTCTTCTTTCAGACCTTTTCACTTGGAGTAACTGCAAACAGAGAAAAGTTGCAGAAATAGCACAGAGGACACTTTGTATGTACCCTTTAGCCAGATTCAATTGTTGGCAGTTTATTCTTTTTGTTTCCTTTCTACTCATAATCTGTTTTCGGAACCATTTGAGGACAAATTACTGAAGGATTTGTTTCTAGGAATAAATTCTTCAGAGTGTATTTCTTTTTCTTTTTGCTTTTATTCATTTATTTTTAGAAGAGGGGGAGGGAGGGAGAGAAACATCGATGTGAGAGAGAAACATCTGTCGCCTCCCTCATGTGCCCTGACTGGGGACCGAACCTGCAACCCAGGCAGGTGCCCTGACTAGGAATCAAACCGGATGACCTTTTGCTTTGTGGGATGACACCCAATTAACCGAGCCACACCCATCAGAGCAAGAGTTTCTTTCTTAACAGGAATATTATCCTCTATAGCCATATGGTATCAATGTCAGTAAATTGAATACTGATTCAATAATCTTACCCAAGCCATGCATTTTCCACTGTGTGGGTTGAGCCATTCATGTCCCTCCTAGGGTTCTCCCTGATTGGTGAGCTGGGGTCAGGCGTCACGCAGTCATCACATCTGTTTAGTCTGCTTTGCTCTTGAACGTTCCCGAGGTCTGTCTTTGACTTTCATGACACTGACATTTTAGGGGAATGTGGCTCTTCCCCTCTTTTAAAAATAGAACATTTCTCCTCTTGGTTTGATGTTTTCTTGCGATTAGATTCAGTTTACGTCCCAGGCCAACTGTTACATCGGTGACATTGTGTCCTTCCCAGGGAGCTCACCTGGAGGCAGATGGTGTTGGGCTGGGGCTCTTCACCAGGGGTCGAGTACACCAGTGTCCCCCGGGGCGTCTCCCAGGGACGTTTTCAACGTCCATGACCCCGTGTCCCCGGGGCTCACGGGGACCTGCTGCCAGTCCAGGGACTGAGTGGGTGCGGCCAGGTGCATTCAGTTACGAAGGAAGTGCCAGGGGATTCAGAGGTGCCCCCATGGGTCACAGCCACGACTTTTAATTAAGGGTTTGCATGTTAATATTAGGGCCTTCATAAAAATATTAGGGCCTTTTATAGCATTAAAAAATAATTTATTCCCTACCTCATTCTCAAGTCAGTTTGAAGAAGCTTGTTAGTATAATATGAGAAGTAAAAAAAGTAGAAAACAGCCCTGCCTGGTGTGGCTCAGTGGATTGAGTCCTGGCCTGTGAACTGAAAAAAATTAGAAAATAAAAGTAAAAAACTGAATAGCCATGGTGGGAAAAAAAAAAAAAAAGTAAAACTCTGTGGTCAGAACTCATAGGAACAGAAAGTAGACTGATGGTCTCCAGGGGCTGAGGGGAGGGGAACCTGGGAGATGTCGGTCAGAGGGTGCAGCCTCCTGGCTATCAGACGAGTGAGTTCTGGGGATCGAGGGCACAGCGTGGGGATTCTAGTTAACAGCACTGTATTTTTGCTTGGAAGTTGCTAAGAGTAGATCTTAAATGCTCAGTGCAAGAAGCAAAAGGTAACTGTGAGGTGCGGGGCGTTGCCTCACCGCACGGTGGTGATCGTTTCACAGTGTGTGCACGCTTCGAGCCGTCCCGTTGCACACCCAAAACGCACGCGGTGGCGTATGTCTCGTCTCAATAACATTGGGGACAAAACAAACTGCGGCACAAGGAAAATCGGGGCAGAAATAAAAAAAGTAAGCCAGGGCTCAGGCCAGGACACAGATACCTGTCCTAAGTTGCTGTGCAGCTGGAGAGACAGGCTCAGGCTGGGCTCTGAGCTTTGCAGCAAGAGGGACACACGGGCAGTTACGTGACTGACTTCACCAGGGAGAGAAAATAGTTCTGCAATATGTATCACGTAGTATTTGCTGCGTCCAAGTGCTTGTGCCGCCTAGAAAGGACACCTGAGTACCCACCACACATTTCCAAAACAGACCATTTCCGAGTCACTGAGGTTCCTGATGTGCCCTTCAGACTGTGGGCTTTCCCCACGTGGGTGTATTAATGTTATCACTTAAAAACAAGCTTCAGCACATTTCTGAAAGAAGGCGGGTGGTCCAACAGCTGCTTCCCTTGGTGGTTCTGCTGCCCAGCCCTGAGGGCAGTTTCTCTCGTGGATCCTCTCAGAAAGGACACAGTGACACGGTGAAGCACAGGTGTCCTTGACCACATCCCCGAGGTGCGTGCGGAAGTGTCCAGGCTGCGGCTTGTGGGTGGCTGCGCCATGCACGGACATGTGGAGTTCAAGCTGAGAGACGCGGCCACTTTTTAAATGTCAGTAAAGCACAGAGAGACATCGGGCTTCAGAAAAGGAGCCTCCTTGGGAGCCCTCCAGCACGAGGGCTTCGAGCCTCACCCCCAGGACTGGCTGAGTAAAGTCGGTTACAGCCGAGTTAGTTCACCGCCGGGAGTGACGGCTGTTCAGCAGTCGGCGCCTAGCAGGGTCTGTGTCTACCAGGACTACCCCTTTCTTCCCTGCCTTCCACTTATTTGTTACATTTTTAAAGATTTTTTTAAAAAGATTTTGTTTCTTGTTAGAGAGGGGGAAGGGAGGGAGAAAGAGAGAGCAAGAAACATCCATGTGCAAGAGAAACATTGGTCAGTTGCCTCTTGCGCGTCTCTAACTGGGGACCTGGCCGCAACCCAGGCTTATGCCCTGACCGGGAATTGAACCAGCGACCTTCGGGTTTGCGGATGACACCCAACCCACTGAGCCACACCAGCCAGGGCCCTGCCTTCCATTTACTTATTAATTCAGCAAATGCTCAGTTCATTTCAGCTGTGTGTTATCAAATCCCATCCTTTCTTGTATGTAAGGAATCCCTGTATTTCCACTTTCTGATGGTGGAGTGAGGCATCCAGCATGTTCAAAACCCCTCTCACGTTAATGGGAGCAGCTTAAAAGGGAGAGGGCACAGCATCGCTGACCTTTTCCCTGTCAGAAGCTAACACTTGTCCACAGCTGGTCCTGCCGTCCTTCCCTGTCACAGAGTCATGACGGTGCAGGTCCTCGGCCTCAGAAACCGGTGGAGCGGGTGAGCTCTGTCACCGGGGCTCGCACCCTTTTCCTTTTTACTGGGCCGTGACCTTAGGGATAGGCAATAAGAGTGGCCAGCAATCTTCTGTTGTTCCTAGTACATTTCTCTACAGGTGGTAAGACCTGGATGTGGGTCATGGTCAAGGTATGCAGGGCCCTTGTTGTAGATTAGGCACAGATGATGTCAACGTATGATGTCGGATTTATAATGTGTGAAGAGGAAGTTAGGTCACAGTTTGGATGGGACGTCTAGTGACCAAGCTGATGAGATTTAGGATTTGGAAGGAGAAGAAAGTTGCTTTTTAATTTTTTAAGGGAATAAAGTCTACGTAGGTCCAATCAGTACCATCCATTTCAAGACCAACAGGTAGGCACGGACCAGCCTCCTCTTTGGCCTGTCTTGGTCAGAGTGTCCCGGGGTGCCTGGTGCCTTGTCAGCCTGGGGCGTTCCGGCCCATTGCCTCCGAAAGGGGGCTTGGCTGGGGCCCAGCAGAAAACCGCTCGTAGCTGTGAAGTGCAGTGCATCTGACCCTGGCTTTTAAATCTGGCTGTTAAAAATCTGGCCTCCTGCAACCTCACTCGCTGTTGAGAGTTCCAAAGGGCTCAGAAAATAGCTCCCTTCTTCCCTACTGAGTTCTATACCAATTGAAAGTAGGACAAAAGAATAAAGGGAAATGCAGCTGAAAATACCTTGTTGATACTGACAAACATATTGGAGAATATGGATTTTATTTGTAGGCAGGTGGGTTTCACTTTTTTTTTTTTAATGATGTTTTATTCAAGGGTCTTAGGATTTGCAAATTGATAACACCGCTAGGAAATACTTAGAGTTCCAAAGGAGAAAGAATGTTTTTTTTCTTAACAGTAAAAAGCCCACATTTGAAAACAGGCAGTCCTGGATGGTCATCTTCCAGATGCCCAGTGGTCAGGATAACAGCTGCCAGCGGGCTGAATGTGAAACATTGTTTCTAAGCAGGACAAGTGGTTTACTTAAGAGATATATATATTTCCGGCACACAAACATTCTTTTTTAAGTTCTTTAGAGGCTTACCTATAGAATTTAGGTATATCCAGGAAACCAGTGGTTTCCTCCTTTTGAGCCCTGGAATGGGAGACAGGTACCCACCCGGTCCTGGGCAGCTGGAGCAATACTGCCCGAGCTCTCTGGACAGGCTCATCGTCTGGAGCAAGTGGGCCAGGCAGAGTGTTGGGGGTAAAGATGACCCTGGGGGACGCCCCTGGCGGAAATTCTGTGAGTGGGGAGAAACATGTTTCCCCCCTACCTAGCTCACGCCCGTGGACTGAGTCCAGCAGGTGCCCGCGTTGCCAGAGCTGGCAGACCCAGGAGCTCCTGGAGGCACTGATAATGAGGGATCAATTTTTCTGAGAATAGAACTCTCCCAGGTGGCCTCTCCCAGTTGGACTGAATGTCAGGGTCCTACCCTCTGATCAGTGTGCTTTTATCTTATCAGGAGTCTAGGGATAAGGATAAGAGGAGAACCTTCTTCCTCGGGGAATAAAAGGAAGTAAACCGCAAACCCCTTCCGTCCCTCACACTCACCCCATCTCGTCTTCCTCCCTCGGTGACCCTGTCCACTACGGCTCCCGCACATCCTGCCAGGCCTTTGGAAGTTTTGTACAACTAAGGCTTTATTACACACAGCGTTTCTGCAGCTGTCTCTTAACAGCACCTTTTTAAGTCTTTTAGCCTGTCCCTTATCTCCCAGAGTTTTAGGTTGGAACGGTTAACAATTATTCTAGCAGAATGTAGGTGGCTTATTTAATTTTTTGCTCTTTCTAGCAATGCAACATACATCTTTTTTTAAAAAATTGATTTGAGAGAGAGAGAGGAAGGGAGAGAAAAAGAGAAACATCAATTTGCTGTTCCACTTATTTATGCATTCAGTGGTCGATTGTTGTGCATGCCCTGACTGGAAGATGAACCTGCAACCTTGGTGTACGGGGCGCTGTAACCCACTGGGCAGTCCAGCCAGGGCCAGCACACATAGCATTTGAAAGCATCTTGCTCCATATGCTGCAAATAGCATTTGAAAGCACCTTCTCTGTCTCTCTGGTATTAGCTCCGTGTTTGCATTGGGCAAGCACGAATGCGGGAACACTCTGAAGGTAGAAATCTGAGTATAGCCCCCTGGGCGAATCCCAGGTCCCCCAAATGGCACCTCTGGGTTTGCGGATTTTTTGGATGGGCGAGTTTCCATGTTAGTGCATCCTTATTTGGAAAAACGGCCCAATTGGGAATTAGCTCTGCCTTCAACTACCCCGAGTGGACCGCATTGGCAATACAAGTTAAAATACTCCCAGGTGTGACAGCACTGACTCTCCCAAAGGCCCAGGGCACATGAACCTTCGAGGGCACCCACTCCAGGACAGCCACCGTTGTTCGCAGTGAAAACTGCCGGGGGCTGGGAGCGGTGGGGGCGGCCCTTTTCCAGGACCACCTCGTGCACTTGTTCCGGAAACCTGACTGCCATTGCTCTGCTGAGACGGATTCTTCCCGAAGCTTCCTGTTGTGGGGGCCATGGCTTCGGCTCGAAGGCCAGCATCTTTAGCCCTAGGATTCTCCCGCATGTGGCTTCTTAAGTCCTGGCAACGTGCCTGCCCTCTGCCCGCATTCCCCGCAGTGCGAGGCAGCCTCTCTGGGCCCCGGGCGCGGTACGTGGAGGAGCAGAGGCTCCCGGGCTCCCTGTCCCTGCTACACCTCACTCACCAATGCCGGGCACGTGCCTGAACGGGACCCTGGTGAGTGGGGCTCCAACACCTTTGATCTCAACCAGCTGGTAGGACGCAATTGGCGGAGGTTGACTGTGCCTTTAACTCAGGCCTGGCCGTGACTTCTAAGCCCAGACTCAGGCCTTCTCCTGAATCAGGCTCATCTGTTCCTCCAAACAGGTGGTCTCCCCACCCCCTCCCGTATTTCCTGTCTCGTGAGTGACTGTGCAGGGATTGCCTGGGGGTCACCGAGGCCCTTCCCTCTCCCTGCACTCGGGGAGTCGTCAGGATCCGAGCGGGCTTCCTCTCCCTCTCCCTGCTGCTTAATGTTTGTTCGGGCTTTCCCTCTGTCTGTCCTGGCTTAAAGCAGCATTTCTCACTCGGTCTCTGCCTCCAAGCTCTCGCCTTTCTGATTGCTCACTCACCGGGAGCTGGCATGACCTCTCTGGATGTGTCTTATTTATTTCTGCCCTCATGTTTCAGGAAGGATGTAGGTACATGCAGGCATCTGATCGTGTTACTCCTTTGCTTAATACAATAGCTGTCATTGCTTCACATCCAACATGCCTGGCGTGGAGTCCAGAGCCTTCCACGATCTGATGCCCGGCTGTCCCTCCAGGCTCAGCCCTGGTCACAGAAACCCTGAGAAGCTCCAGCACCCCAGCCCCTGGCACTTCCCCGGCTGTGGGCGTTGCTGCGCACTGCCCAGCTCCCAGAGCCACGAAGCAGGTGCCCTCGGTGCCCGGTGAGAGGCTCCTGCCCGAGAAGCTTCTGTAGGATTGACGAGCATATTCGGGCACTCGAGCGCTCTCCTCCCTCCACCTACTGAGCTCCATGTCCAAACCTCATCTGCAGTTTCCCGCTCCAGCCGTCCTGTCCTACGCACGCACAGCCCTGCACTCCGCGCTGTGAGCCGCCCTCCTGTGACAGCGGCAGCCGCAGCAACCTCCCCCCCCCCCCCCCCCCCCCCCCCCGCCCCCGCGGGAGGCTCCTCTGGTTCTCCGCTTCCCATGCTGCTCCTGCCCGTGGCCACGGCACGCCTCTTCACGGGTCCCGCTGGGTGCCTTGACCCCCCAGGAATCATTCCTGTGGCCCAGTTTGTCCGTGGCCTTGCGGGGAAGCCCCCACACTAGCAAACACTGCTGTAACCGGCTCTCAGCCTCCACTGGCCACCTCTTGGTGCTGTGCTGCGGTTGAGCTGAATCCTCCCCACCGCTGAGATCCCAACTGCGATTCAGAGCTTGACAACAACAGTCACTAGTGCTCACACCGGGGGCTCCCAGCAGCTCCAGTTAAGGAAGCTCTGCCCCACCGGAACCGGTTCGGTGGCCACGGAGGTGCGGAAGTCATTTTTACTTCGGGGAGATCACAGGCAAGCGTGGCACCACTGGCTGTGATGTTTGAAGGCCAGTCTTTGACATCTGTCTCTTTTTGGTTTATTGTTTGAATGTTCTTGGACTGTGAGCCATCAGAATGGTATTTGTGGGGTTTTTTTAAGACTTTATCTATTTTTAAAAAGGGGAAGGGAAGGTGAAAGAAAGAGAAACATCAATGTGTGGCCCCCACTGGGGACCTGGCCTGCAACCCAGGCATGTGCCCTGACTGGGAATCAAACCAGCGACCCTTTGGTTCCCAGCCTGCACTCAATCCACTGAGCAACACCAGCCAGGGCCACAGAATGGTATTTGAATTAAAAAAAAAAAGGTTAAAAAAGAGAGAACATTTTCTTCACTGTGACAAAAGGGGGATGCTGATGCATTCTATTTGTGGAACTGTGAACTAGCCAATATCACCACATTGAAATATTTTCTCTTGTTTGTGTGTCATGCTAATATTCGGTCCTCTTACTGGGTTAGATGAGTAGTTTAGTTGACATTCCAAACTGATTTTCTGAGCTCCTTGCTATTTAAACTGACAACAGGAATAGGTAATTCCTTCAATTAAAAAAAAAATCAGGGGTTAAAAGAGTACAAAAACATACATGATCGGGAGCCATTAAAGCAAGGTTTGATGACTCCAGATGGGAACCGGCCCGGGAGTCTGTAAGTATGCGGAGGGAAGCAGCCGAGAGAAGGCCATCGGCCAAGGCCAGGGCGGAAGTCGGTCCAGGATTCCGGAGCGCCCACTCACGGGAGTCAGTCTTTGTTCACTCATTCCCATGGCCACCGTGGTCAAGTGCCCTTGTTTGTCCAAGCACTGTCCCAGGTGCTGGGGACACGTGAGAGATACATCTCCAGCCAGTACGGAACTCTGCATCTGCTGAAAGAGAAAGACACAAATACTTGCAAAATAACCACAGATCACTACGCTAAGCACGGACAGTGACCGTTCAAGGTCTGTGCTGGCATCGAGGGCACCACAGACGGCTGAGATTTCCTCTCTCCTCTACTTATATATTCTGTTCTGGAGTTCTTTAAAACTTACTGCAAACATTGTCTCATTTACCTGTAGGTAATTCAGTGCACATCTCTAACAGACAAGGGCTTTAAAAAACAAATAAACACTAATTCCTTAGTATAGTGTCATATCAGTGCAGTCCCTATTCAGATTTCCCTATTTTTCTCAAAATACCTTTTTACAGTTGGTTTGAGTCGGCCCAATCAAGCTCCACACACAGCATCTGGTTATTTCTACTTTAGTAAATGTTTAATATAGCATTGCCTGTAGTAGCCAAAAAAAAATCTACAATGTGAATGCTCATAAAGTGGGCGAGGGTTTGGCCTGCAGACAGGATTACAGGGGAGTGGGGTGGAAGGGGGATTGCTCAAGCTTTTCTAGAAACACTTCTGTAGTGTCTGACTTGGTAAAAAGTACAGCTTGTACCCAAAGATAAACTCTTAATAAACAAAAGAACGGAATAGTCAAGTGGTTTTCACTGCTTCATCCTCCCCGCTGCCTCCAGCAGGCAGCTGTAAGTGCCTCTGGGAGTCTGGTCCGGAGGACCCCCCGTTTTTTTATAGATTGCTCCCTGGAGTGGCGTCGCCTCAGACCCGGGGTGGGTGGCTCGGGAGATACGTCAGTAGAGTATTGGTTAACTTCGGCTTGGGCTAGTTTTTTAATCCTGTAGGAGTATGGTCGAGAATCCCGGTGGACCAACAACTTTGCAAGTCTGGTGATTTGGGGCTGTGGCCGGGATTTAGGGCCGACGCACTGCTACCCATGTCTAACACGGTCTGTCTCCTTCCGCTCCCTCGCCCCCGCCCCTCCAGGCCTCGACCATGCTGAGAGCCTCCTTGGCACCCATGTAAGTAATTGCTCTTGGAACTTGTATGTGTGGAGAACGGCCGTGGGTAGAACTGGAGCTCAAAGTCACGTCCACCCGAGTGGCTGAGCCTGGAGGGATGCCTTCGATGGGCTCGGGCTCCGTGTGGACGGTAAAGGAGAAACCAAGAATCCTTAGTGATAGTGTTAAACTAGAAGTATCCCTTAATGTTAATTCTGTTTATTTTGGTGAGGTAGCATCAGATGGAAAAAAACGTTGAATAGTTCCTATCAGTTTCTCGAGAAATCACCTTACTGGCATAAGACAGCCAACAGAGGGTTGCAGAGTCTGAATTTCACGGTCTTGGCCGAAGGGCTGCAGGACAGCTTCGGGTTTGCCCGAGCATCGCTCCCCCAGCCCATTAGGTTGTCACCGTGCACGGGAACTTCCTCAGGCGTGTGTGTTGCACCAGCAAGGACACTGAGGACCTCGGCGTGGCTTCTGGGGGCCCTCTGAGCCAGTCCTGCAGGAGGGTGCTGGGAGGTTACTCCGACGCCCGAGAGGTAGACACAGCATTCCTCCTGCCTCTGTCCTGCCTGTGTCTGATGTTGACTCTGCGCTTGGTTCTCTGCGGGTGGCGGCTGTTTAAGGTAGTGCCATGAGAACGCTGCTGGGTGGAAATCCCACCTCTGCCACCCCCCTCTGTGACCTTGAACTCATACAACTTCTCTGTGCCTCAGCTTCCTCACTAGTAAAATGAGCATAAGGACAGTAACTGTATCACAGGACTGTAGTGAGGATAAGAACGAGTTACTAAGTACAAAGCACAAAGCGCAGTGTCGGGGACAGAAGGAACTCTCCGAGTGTTTGCCGTGATGTTCCCAGGGGCCTAAGAGGCAGGGCCACTTGCAGAGGGTAAAGGTGGGTCATTGGTGGAGGGAGTGAAGGGGGCTGGGCCACAGAAATGGGGGATTGGTGAGCAGCGTAGCCGGCCGTCAGGTTAACTGGTAATATTGCCGTGATTAGGGCCCAGGTATGGCGGTGCCTATCCCCTCCGACCAAAGCGCCCCAGCTGCGCACATCAGCACTGCCAGACTCGGCTCCACACACGGAGCTTGTTGGTCTAGAGCAAGAGCCAATCTAAATTTTAAAGTTTTAAATTAAAACATTTTAAAGATATTCATTTATTTATTTTTGGAGAAGGGAGGGAGAAAGAGAGGGAGAGAAACATGGTTGTGCGAGAGATAAATCAATTGGTTGCCTCTCACACACCCGGTACTGGGGACCTGGCCCGCAACCCAGGCATGTGCCCTGAGTGGGAATTGAACTTGCTCTTTTCCCTCTTCTTTCTCTTTGAACCTGTGTCGCTGAGTAGGAAATCGAAGGATGTCCCACTACTGCCCTCCTTGGATTACGAGAAGCTGAAGAAGGATCTGATCTGGGGGAGCGACCGCTTGAAGGCGTTCCTGCTGCAGGCTCTGCGCTGGGTGCGTGCCTTTCCCCCGTGCTGGTTTGCTTGGCGGCTGCCTCGGGTGCAGCCTTAACCCAGCCACCACAACTCCTCCTTCCTGCCGCCTGCCGACACCAAGAGCCAGAGTAAAAACAGCTTCTGACTCCTGTGTCCCCCACGCCACCCGTTTAAAAGTACATCATAATTTCTTATTAATCGACTGGCTGGCTGCTTCCCTCGCTCCCCAGGGTACCCCTCATTCTCTTTGGATGAATGTGCAGTTACGGGGTCTGCCGTTTAAGACATGCCCGCGCCATGAACGTGTCCTCCATGGCCAGACTTCACTGCTTCCGCTTTTCTCCCTTCCAGCGCTTGACCACGTCCCATCCGGGAGAGCAGAGGGACACCGTGCTGCAAGCCTACATCAGCAGTGACCTCCTAGACTGTCACAGCCACAGCCAGGTCGGTGAGCCGTGGGCCGGGCCCAGCAGGGCCATTCCCACGGGGAGTGGTCCTGGCTGGCAGGGGGCGGTTCTACTTCTCTGCCCGGCTCCATCTGGTGGCCGTGTCAGCCTTGAGCTTCTGTTAGCGCCTTGGATCTGCTCTTCACCCTGGATGTGGCCCACCTGTCACTTCTAATATCAGGTCCTAAACAAGTTGGAACTGCTTGATTCAACTCTGGAGCTCTGGTCTGCCATTTTTCCTTTTCTCAAATTCCCAAATCTTTCCTGCACCCCAGTTTCCCATGAGTCCTGAAAACTCGTATGACTTAGGACAGGCAATGTAGGTAAGCAAATTCAGTGTTTTTTCATCTGGGCCTGACCTTAGTATGTGTCTCTACACAATATGTCTGTGTATAGCTCTGGACCAGATAGTGGGAAAAGTACGGGATTTCACTGAGATGAACTGATTTCAGACCTCTGTCCCCCACCTGTTACAGGCCCTGAGTTGGTCACTCTCCGAAGCTCCCCCATCTCTGGGGAGGAGCCTCGGCAGGTTGCTGGGGTGACCGTGTGAGGGCACGTGTGGGAAGCACTGAACCCCGGGCCCAGCGCACAGTAGTCAGTATCCGGTCCCCACCACCCCACCCTCTTACCTGTCACTGGCACCGGCCTCACTGGCCAGGAGCCAGACGGAGATCTGCTGCGTGGCTTCTGTGTCAAGAAGACCCTGCATTTCACGGTTGCAGCCAAGTATTTATCCCAAGTGCTCTAAGTACTTCCTCTCCCCATCCTGAAGCTTCCCTGTGCGGCACGGAGGGCAGTGCCAACACCTGTTCGGGTCGCTGATGCAGCGGCGCCGGCGAGAGCCAACCTCGCGGGAACCTTGCGGTGACCTCGCGGGAACCTTGCGGTGACCTCGCGGGAACTTTGCGTTGACTGGTGTGCGCATGGGCAGTAGCGTTTCAGTTTTGCATTGCCAGTTGTCTCTTTGGACGTAGCTTTGTTGCTCCCGGGAAAGAGCGGTGTTTGGTTTGAAAAATTGTCTCTCAAATTCTGGGCTTCTGTTTCTATTTGCCGTGACACTGAATCCAGGAGGCCTGGAACCCCTGCGTAGTAAATACATTGTTAGGACCGCAAACCCGAATTCAGTGCTGGGTCTTTCCGGGCCACCACGGTTCGCCGAGTCTCGGGCGCACCCGCCCTTTGCAGCGTCTCCGAAGTCGGACTGCCCCTCGCAGTCGATGTGTATGATCCAGTTTAATTGACAGTGCTTCTTTCTTTCTTGGTTTTATATTAAAAACTAGCACCCCCTCCAGAGAGGGCGTCTTCGGTTTTGCCATACACATTTATCAAAATGCCGTCATCTCCAGAGCCACTGAAGGTGTCGTCTCTTCCTCACACCGTTATTTTTCATTGCTGTGGTTTATTTATTTTTTTATAAGGAGTGAGCTGGAGTTACCTACGATGTTAGAGCAGGAAGACTCCCTGTGTGGCTGGGATGCTGTGTCACCGTGGCACCGAAGCACATTGGCCCTTCCAGGCAGGGCACTGAGCTGGCTGGTCGGCGGAGCGGCCGAGCCGCGCCCCGAGCGGCAGCGTAGCCGTCGGGACTCGTCTGAGCGCGGGTCTCGGGCCCTGCGGTCGCCACTCGGTGGGTCGGGGAGGGCGTTGGGCCTGAGGATTTGCGTTTCCGAGTTTCAGGCGAGGCTGGTGCTCCTGGCCCCGGATGCCACCCTGGGAGTCGCTGCTCTGGACCGGAAAGCTTCGGTCGAATCTGTTGAATTGCAGTGAGTTGAGTTTTCGTTTTGACCGGTCATTTTCGATGCCGTGCAGCTGCATCGCAGGCCGCCGGAGGCGCTGCGACGGCGAACTGCCCGCGTTTGGCATCGCAGATCTCACAGAAGTGCGCGTTTACCCAGAGGCCTGAGTCCTGAGACCTCAGGCATCTTGTCTGATGTTCCGGAATCGTTGTTCAGTTGTGAAATGCATGATTCGCACAGACAAGTGTAGAAAAGATATGCGACCAGTTTAAAGAATACTAATAAACCAAATACCAGTTTCCAACTTGGAAGCTTCTAGAGTGCACGCCCTTTCCTTGCATCAAGAGGCAACCACCGTCTTAACTTTTTAAAAACTGTGGTGAAGTACATAAAATACATCATCTTAACCGTTTCTAACTGTAGTTCAGTGGCGTTAGGTATACTCATATCATTGTGTGACATATTTCTAGGACTTTTTCGCCTCGTAAAACTGAAACTGGCCCCATTTCACGACAGCCCCCCTTGCAGCCCCCAACCCTGGCAACCCCCCTTCTTCCTGTCTCTCCGAATTGGACCACCCTAGGGCCTTGTGTAAGCGGAGTCGTGCGGTATTTGTCTTTTGGGGGCAGCGCTTCTGTAGCTCCTGTGCCGTAGCGTGTGTCAGAATGCCTGTCCTCCGTGAGGCTGAGTGACGTCATCGTACCTGCGTGCCACAGGTGGTCGTTCGTGCCACAGGTGGTCGTGCACGCTGCCACCCACCGACAGGTGGGCTGCCTCTCCCTCTCGGCTGTCGTGCGTAACGCTGCACTGAAAGTGGGTGTGCGCAGCCTTGCTTTTGTCTGAATCAGCCCCTCGCTCTTCTTGGTAGTTTCACCGTGTAAGTACGTGCCCAAAATAATAGAGCGTTTGCTCTGCAAGAGGAAGGTGCTCTCCCACGTGAGATGAACACACCCAGGGGATGCTGGACTGAACAGAATTGCTGGATGCTAATCAGACAGAGGTTCCCAGGGCCCCTTACTGACTGCCTCTGGGGACATTTGCAGTCAAGGTCAAGAGAGGATCCTGGGAAGCATAGGA